>DWHP01000260.1:0-21941 GCA_018247895.1 Parnassius honrathi
ATTATAAGTTAATAATACTTGAATGCAAAATAAAGCGTAATGATTTTTACGCAGCAATTTTATTCGTTTTTTTTTTCTTATAATTATGTACTTATACTCAATATAATTTTGTTTTTATGTTCAATATTGCTTGCTATTTTCAATATCAAAACCATAATAATACTAAAATAAAACTAAAAGCTCCGGTAATTCAACAGATATTTAAACAATTGTTTTACTTGTATCTACCATTTCGTCAATATAATATTAAATTAGTGTAAATGTTATCGCCGACTCTAGTTTAAAAATCATGCGAAGTATGCGTTATCTTTTATTTTTTTTATTTACAACCACAGAAAAAATAATAGTGTCTACTAGTAGTTAGAATAAATAGTAGTAGTAGTAGTAATAATAGAAATAGTAATAATAGAATAAGCACGTTAAATCAGCAAAATAAGGGTTTACTTTTATAATTTATTAGAAAAAAAAGTAACCACACCTTGTGACATCAGTCTCAGTGTGCCGACGGCTCCTGATATCTAAATGCCGCCGGCGCTCGAATCCTTTTGAACTTGCCGACGGTAACATGCTATGCGTTCAAAATAACCTATGTTGGCTTGGTTATCATATAAAATTTTTCTTTCAAACAGCTATGGGTTAAACTGGCTCAAATTTTAATAAAAACACCTTTAACCATAATTTTATCGCTGTCGGTAATCGTATGGTCTAATTAGAATCGATTACCGCATTAAGATTCTTGAGTTAGTAGACGCAAAGTAAATACAGTAACGTTTATTGATTCAGTGAGTGTATGTTGGTAATTTAAAGTGAATTCCGTCGAAAATAGATTGCAATTAGCGAACTAAAAGTATGAAAAATATTTCTTCGCGCTTCTTTATGTTTCAAAATAACTTGTATTAATTTGAAACTACATAATGTACATGCTACAAAATTCGTTAATGCATTCCGAGGCAAATTATAGTGTGGGCTATAAAAATACCGAATAATGTCGCAATAACTTTCTCAGATTCCGATTTCGGATTCCGCTCCTGTCATATCCAATCTGCTTTCGTTAAATAGGCTCTACCAAATATAATTTTTTATACGTGGTAGAGCCACGCTGCAGTTATATTAAGTTTGTAGCATGAATAGGTTAGCTCGACTGGGGCAGGATAACGTTCTCATAGAATACCAGTGTAAAATAGCAGCTTAACGTTGCCGTGTTTCATATGGCATATGTTGAGAAATGGAGACCCTTTTCACTTGAAATGAAGCATTCCATTTTGGTCCTCAGTGGTGACAACGTATCCGCATTCTGATTCTTAGTTGAAGTATAATAAATGTAGATGACTGTGCCGCAGCATCCACAATCCATCAGGTGGACTGTGTGCTCATTTATTAACCTTTTTCTATAAAACTAGTCAATAAATATATAATTTTTCATAATTACAACAAATAATGATTTCTTAAATTTACGCGAACACTACACATGGAATAAAACTATTTATATGGATTTTATCGCATTTAATTAACTTATTTTTAATTCTTGACGTTTCAGGTGCTTTACAGCCTCCGTGATCACGGGGTGGATTGAGATGTTTGACTTCCCAATCTCATAGTTAGCCCTGCTACCTTTACTTTTTGAATATTAATGTTTTGGTCCTATCTACGCAGAACGAGCTTACATATATCGGACCAAAAAATTAATGTTCAAAAACTGAAGATAGCCGGGCCAACTATGACAAAAAAATAGGTTAGTTAAACGCGATAAAAACGGTATAAATAGTTTTATTCAACACAACAAATATTAAAATTAGTATAATGGAAGTCACTATTATTTAAAATATCTATAAGTATAATTCAAGTACTGCCTGACTGCCTCATTAGTCTAGTGACTGCGTTGCTCGGGCCAAAATAACTAAATTCTAAAATAAAATAACTAAATTCTAGTAGTAGTAGCAATGTTCTGGTAGGTACGAAGATAGGAAGTTTGCGTTGTTTCACCCACGTGCCTCGGAAGGTCGTCGTTCTTGCGCCTGATCTTTCTCCGGTTCTTCTGGATTGCCGCCCCATCAGACTACGACGGTCAGGAAATAGGGAGTATACTCGTGCACGCACGCACGCGTACACTGTCATTCTGTCCTGAGCAGATTTTGGCCACGGTAGTTCTCAGTGTGAATGTTTAGTTCATGTGCAATTTATGTATGTAGAAAAAAACCAAAAAAAACGACATGAGATGGGAGGTTTAAAAAAACCTTTACAGAAGTATATAGCACGCATTGCATTTGGGTTACAAAAAATGTCGAGCTGTTTCCGGGTTTTTACGGAAAAAAGGCTTGCATTTTAATTTATACGTAACATGTTATTTGTGTATGTTTTACAAAATAATTCTTTGACAAATCTCTTTTTTAGTTATCTTAATATAATATATATTATCTAAATATTTTTAAATCACACAAATGGGTTATGAATATTATATAAGTTTTATTTTATATTAGGCATACTCTTGATAAAAAGAAAATAATAATGGGTATGATCTACGACACCGAAAGAGTAAAAGATCCTACTGATACGTTTTGTATGGGACGACGGATATACAGTATACGATAACGGTATATAGGTAGTGTTCTAATGAAGTCTATTATGGACTTTACGCCACCTAAGCCGTCTACAAAAGTCAAAAATAAACTAATTTCTGAATTATTTACACACTAAGTATGGTATAAGAATGCACAAATACTACATAATACATAAACAAGCGATATACGCTCACCCTTAGCTTTCCACAAAGCTTTTTCTTTACCGAAGAAAAATCCACGCTGGATTAAAAAGGGATGCATTCGTGTGTGAACGCCACTGTATCTCGTACCCAGTGGAACAAAGGACGGGGAAAACATTTTCCTTTAATGCCTGTTATATAGTATGAGCTATAATATTTACTTTATCCGAAATATTACATAACGCTAATACTTTTGCATCGACGTACATACATAAATACTTACGCCTGTCACGTAGAGGATAGGCAGTGACACCTTCCCCGTTTCTTTCACAACCGTATAACTACGAACAGTATATTATTACTTACTAATCAGTATCTAACCATACATGCTTGTCGGTTAAGGGTACTGTTAACATGGCCCACCTTTAATATAACGCCAATTTGCTCAATAAGTTTCAATCTAGAGCGTCCTTTAATGACTCTGCCACTCACTTCTGTAGCACAAATTTGCTTTGTCACTCTTTCCTCATTCATTGTTTCTACGTGTCCAAATCACTGGAGATTTTCTTAAATTCTGGTCACAGCATCTTCTGGCAACCCACATTTTTCTCTTAATATCACACAATTTTACTTCCTATTATTCCGAGTTAGCTCTAACACACTTCCTGATGAGTGCACTTCTACAGCACTATTTTACTCTCATGCTTCTCCTGCTACATCCAACTTTCACTACCGCACATGTAATCACATATTAAATAGTAAATGTAGCACTATCTGGTGGTGCTCATCAGTTCATTAATATTATCAGTCTATCCTTAATATTTACCTGACTTTCAACCAACATTGGTATATTGAATTCAATTGCAGCACCCTACAGATTACAGGTGATCTGTGGCAGCACCCGTAACTAAGCCTATCAAAGTCCCCTACTTGATATGAGCGTCTTCCATTGAAAGAAGGGTTTGCCTTAATCATCACGCTTGACAGATGACTTAACGGTCGCAGTACCAGACGTCTCGTACCTTTGACGCTGCTTGCCTTAGTCAGTCGGGCTATTTTGCGTCTAGTGTAAACGGGATGGTTATACCGCCATCTATCGGAAACCATAAAATATTTTAGGCATTTCTCATAGTCAACTCATAAGAGTTGACTATGAGAAATGCCTCATGCCTCAAAATGGTGTTATAAAACACCCACGGTACGAAGTGAGGATTTTCTTACACTTATGTGGTGGCTTATGTAAGAAAATACGTGACCTATGTTACGCTTAGTCGATAAGATCTGATCTTAGGTAGTACCTACTCGAAATTATCATCTCAGTGCTTACCAATCCGTCTACAAACCGTAATACGTATAGATAATTTTTCAAGAAAACAGATAGACTTGTGTCCAAATGTTAAAATTGTTAAAAAGTTGCTAAAAACTAAGCAAAAATTAGCACACGTAGCTGAAAATATAACATTAAAAATGAACTGAAAAGATAGCATCATACCTTGACTATAACATAGCTTGTAATGTACTCTAGCCTAATACGAACAAATACTTTTGTTCGCGGATATCTTTACTACCACGGACCCTCCTTATATCGTATTGAGACGTCTCGCGAAGCAATTCGCCTACAATATCCAATTTTAAAGCTCTTGCATTCGCTGATAATGTTTGATCAAAGAATATTAATTGAATGTTGTAAGCGAAATTTGACTTTGAATGATTTTTTTCGCTTTGTTGTAAAAATACAAAGATGTTGCTAATTCGCAATTTGTAGGTTAAAAAATATTTGATGAATTTGCATTAGCTTTCGTAAATTATGGACATCCTACGGCTGTCATTTTAAGACGTAATATGATGATGCTATTGCCCACAGACACCTACATCTATACTGGTTTATTAAAATACAGATACGTTGTCACCCTTTTTACATCCGTTAGTACTGACACGGGTAACCATTTTAACAGTAAACCGGTCCACCCGTTTTGTTTCGTTTTGTTTAATTTTGATTCTTAATCTATGATAGATGTAGATATTTACGAACTACTGACATACGGTTCGTTACTATTGTTCAAATGTTATTTTTTCATTTGAATATTTTAGCAACTCTACCAACATCGCTACTACATATTTTACTTCGATACTCTCAGTCTAGTTGCGATAGTTTTAATGGCGGATTAGAATCTATGACGCTCAATTTTAAAGCCCGTATTCTTAGCCTAGCCTACTGTCTTTTCAAAGTCAAGAAACGAATGCGAATAAAACTATTCTTTAGACAGTAATAAGTTTACAAGACGCCATACTCTGGAAAGACATTAAAGGGAACGACGACTCTTGGGATATTCGCGTTCCCCGCGTCATTTTCCCCGTGTCGTAAATTTTACAAATGCAAACGATAAATTTCGGCACAACCGCTCACTAATGTAGCGTAATGGATAAATGAAAATATTATTTTATCTGCGTCGCGAAACTTTTTCGTACTCTTTTGTTTTTTTATCATGCCCGTGAGGAACTACCTTAGAACTCCGGACTAACATTGCATCTATGACATTATTCCCTAGTGGTTGATTGCACGTTGCACGTGTTCATCGACCGCAGTATTCTTAGGTGGATATGTTAGCTCGTAGCTCATTAATTTAATAAAAAACCAGATAAACAGGACTCACACCCTTAGGGTTCGGTACAAACTTAATTATGTGTGTAGATAGTTTAGTTATCCTAAGAATTACGTTATGATGTTATTAATGTTAGTTAAAGTCACAGCCTGTATACGTCCCACTGCTGGGCACATGCCACAGGTTTTAAGACAAGGAAGTGTTCACCGCGCTGCCTCTATGCGTAGTGAATTTCACGTGTCTTTAAAAAATTTTTTATTATTATTTCTCAGACATGCAGGTAGCTATCACGGTTAGGTTTTATTACTCTAACGAAAAGGTTTCTGGGATTGAAGGACAGACTTAACTTGGTGGTGGAAAAATGGTCTTCGTTACGTCGGTCTATATCACGGTTGATGCTTCAACGCAAATCTATGTTGGTGAACGCAATAGAAACTCTTTTGTGCGGTATAAATACAGCTACGAATTAATTTTTTTTTTCGATTTTTTCCTTTACTTGCTCTTTGCTCCTTTATTTCGTGCAAAATTTCCTGTTTCCAAGTCAACGAGAAGTATCCTATAAGTTTTAATTTGTAACTTTGTGTGTATTAAATAAAAAAAATAGGCTTTATCTTTCGTATGCTTTTATTTAGAAGATAGAAATTTTGCACTTCTAGGGTACACCGTAGACCTTAATATTTGTTATTAATTTCTACTCTACCAGTTTCAGTGAAAAAGGGCCTTGATAGACGGACAGATGGATGAAAAAAGATACAACTCAGTAACCTTACAAGGGTATCGTTTTGTTTTCTGTTGTGTTGATATTTTGATCATCTTGTAATTGGACTTACAGATCTTATATAGATCTTACTATCATCACCATCAACATCATCGTTTTCGATGTGATTAATAAATATATAATTTTTCAATTCACAATCAATTCACATTAAATTTCTTAATCTTCTCTTAAACCTTTTCTTTAAAAAAGTTTCTAGTAACTTTTTACATAAAGTAACATTAAATATAACTTTACACATAATATATTTGCACTTAAAGATGAAATCGAATTTTCAAGGAAATTATTTATCTACACTATTAAAGGAATCCTTTTGCCTTTAAAGGAAAACGCCGGAAGCTTGGAACAGGAAGTGCGGGGCGGCCATTACCGGAAGTCGAACCGCCCTGCTAACGACAACAGCGTGCCGTATAAATCACTTTCGTGCAATACTTAACATCCAAAGAGGGATTTTATGTATTATGTAATAAAATTGATTCGATTTCTAAAAACGGTTGAAGTTCATTGGATCGACGGTTACACTATCAGCTATTTGTAAGTCGTCTGAAGTGTAATTAATACACATTTGGTATCAAATTGATATACATTATTAGTTAGTGTGGCTGACACCAATACTTCATTTTAAGAATATATTTTACATTCATTCGATCCAATTTATAACTTTTAAGTTTCTAGTAACCATTGCACTAACCAACAACAAATTCGTTGAAAAATTAGACAACGTACATACTTATTGTCAATATAGTATTGTTCATCATTCGTGTTGGCTGACCTCAATCATAACGACAGTAGTCCAGTTCTTATCACATGTTATCACTTGCGCGCGATATATTAATGTATTGTGATATACTTCTGATCGAATTTTGACTAAACCGATAAGCTCAGAATAATCAGAGGTTGTCAACTGTAAGTCATCAAGTGCTTCAAGTCATCAACATCATTACAACCCCTAACTAGCCCACTACTAAACATAGGTTTCCCCAAGGAATGCCATAAAGCAAGGTCCTGGGTCACTTGCAACCATCGACTTCATATATCTTATCAAGTTGTTATTCCATCTAGTGCGAAGCCGCCCTTCACTTTGACTACACGTACGAGCCTGTCACTCGAGAAACTTTTTTTCCCATCGGTTCTTTGAGCTAGATGGCTGGCCCATTGTCACCTGAACTTACTAATTCGTTGGGCTGTATTGGTCACTCTGGTTCTACTGCAGATATCCTAATTTCTAAGTTTATCACGCAGAGAAACCCCCGAGTACAGCCCTATCTATAACTTGTTGAGGGACCTTTTTTGTAGGATAAAGGTGACAAACTAGCACACAGTCCACCCGATGTTAAGTGGTTGCTCTGATCCATAGACATCTACATATATCCTCAGTTACGAATTGAAATGCACAAAACATGCAAAAATCTTTATATTCTATCCACGTAATATGACTATTAAAATTATATGTCAAAAAGATACAGGTATGATTCGATTGAGATTAGGATAGGCACATATTTTAATACTGGACAACATCCTGTTTTTCCATCCGATTACAATGTTGATGTCAGCAAGGCAAGAGTGAATAGGCTTTTGTTAATCTAATTTAGTGAGATAGTAGTCAAGGATAATAATAGTAAAAAATGTTAGGGCTAAACATACATTCAAGTCATTAGCCTAATTTATTTTCATTAATTCTATTTAACCATTAAGTTGGTTATCGCCATTATTAATACATCGTGGCCATTTCTATAAAGTCTCTTAATGCAAGCATAATTCAATAAAGACGCAATCGTTAACCGGAAGGAAAATATATATTATGAGTTACGACACTTGCAGACACATGCGACTATTATAGAATGTATTGCCGAACTTAAGAAAGAAAATTGGTTGGTATGGAAACGAACCCTAGAATGAAAGTTTAAAAAACAATATGGTTAAAATACTGTAGTAAACGTTGTGCTAAATGAGCACGTAAATAGAGGCTTTGGATAAAAACACCTACATTTTATCCTCGATTAAGAATAAAAATGCAAATGAGTTTTTCACCCCTAACGACTAATTTGAAATGCCTCACAACTAGTAAAATGGTCTCCGATTCTTTTCACTCAGCCTACTATTTCACGCTGATATGCTTTGCGAGTATAGTCCTTCCTGAACTACCTGACCTATTCGTACTGTAGCCATATTTATTTTATAAAAAAGGGAGTGACAAACGGGCACGCAGTTCACCTCATGATAAGTGGATATCGAGGCCCTCAGTATCCACTTACCTATATCAGTCGTAGATCTACAATTAAATTACGAATGATATGCCTTGTTTCTTATACGAAACACAGCAGCATTTAAGTTGCAATTTTACGCAGGTTTCTGTGAGACCGTGCGTCTTTCCCAGATTCGCTTAACCTTCCCTTTTTATTTTATCCCTTAACAATTTGAAACAATTATAATAAACACTTATGTAATAAAATTATTGATTTTAATTCTACACTACTAGTAAATTAATTGAGATAGTATACAATTTGTTAAAATACGACGACAAGATTAGGATATACAGAGTACCATGTTAAATAATACGTACATGCACGCCAGTTAAAAAATAATAATTGCGGAAATACTTCTTTTGGGTAACAATGGTAATTGATGTATGAACAATAAATATTTATAAATAAAAGTTTTTTCTCTATAGCTTAACACTAACGTTGGGTAAAAAAATTCATACAATAGTGCGTAATGACTTCTGTTAAATTTTAAATTTAATGTCCAGTGACGGACAGTTTCTTTAGATTTGTAATCTATGACAGTTTTAGTTTTATAATCTATGGAAAATAAAGCAGAAGAAAGCTAAATTGTGGCACGGCTGCTTTGCAGGATGGCAGTTCCAGGAATAGTGAAAAGTGTTTACTCTCCATGATAAATTTATTTAACGCAACAGCAATTTTAGAATTGTATAGATTGGGAGCCCAGTTTACATAAAATAAAACTTTGAAAACAGAACAAAATATAACAAAATGAAATTGGTTCTGTCTGCGACAGACAAGGCGAATTTCTCGGCCCTTTAGCGGTAATCAGAAACAGACTAATCACTAATTACGAGTCAGAAGGAGAGACAAAATACAATCTTTAAGCAAATTGATACAAAAAAACCGACGCTCAGGCCGCTTCGTAAAGTAAATCCACGATACTTGGATGCGGCATCACGATTGCGGGGTAATTGCCGTGGGGGTGTTGAGGCGACAGGGGAAGAAGGGTGGTAGCGTCTTTCTGATAACAACTCAATATAATAAATAGCTACATTTTCCTGGTTTCCGAAATCTATCACCCATCACCCATGGGGGTCGTAAGAGTCCATGACGGCCTGATAACGCGATGGCTAAGCGTTTGGATGTGGTGCTGTACGCCGTGGTCCGAACCTCGTATGAAACATGGATTTAAATACTCTGCAAACAATTTTTGCGGGTCTAGGTGTACGTCCATATTATGTAATTTGTGTTAGCGAAACGACGAACTATACAAGCGATTTTTTTAAATTAATGTTTTTTGTTATAAGAACTCACAACATAGTGGTGGCATGTATTTAGCTAACTTTAAGTAATTGGTCATGTTATTGATGAAGATGATATATATTAAGTTTGCTTTATCTTCCTCTGATATAATCTTCTTTCTATGTGTGCCTAATAATATTGCTTAGGTTAGTTTGTCACATCCAATAATTTTCGACGTTCTTAGACAAAATGTAGTCGTTAAAACTCTCCGGATGAAGGCAGAAATGAAATTATGGAAGAACGCCTTCGAATCATAAGCGAGTTATCTTAGTCACCTGTTGACGGGCTAATTGATTTGATTTTCAAACTCTACCAGTGGCTTTTAAGGCTCTGTTAGAACCAAACGAAAAAAAAAAGATTTATAAGCTCAAAATATTTTTTTATTATTTGTCTGTACATCTAAATGTGAGATTAAAAAAAATAACAAACGCAGACAGGCCGAGCGTGACAACTATGGGGAATCCCTGTAATGAGGCAATCTATGAGGAAGACCTATGTTCAGCAGTTGACTTTATAGACTAGATGGACATTTTCAGAATGACTAAATGAATTAAATACATACAACTGCACTGTTAGTTCGATTGTCAGTTCACTTTGATAAATAAATAAAAAACCATAGCCAATTTTCACAAACGATCTTGACCCCTCAACTTGTTATTCAATCATAAATTTTGTGATCCTGACAGCGAGATTTGAAGGTTCATATGGGATGAATTATAAGATTGCCGACAAAATTCGCGAAGAAGCCAAAATTTACAGTACAACATAAACTTATGAGTCACGCCTGCCCCTCCGAGGGTGGGCAAAAACTACGGACTTCCATTTGAAAATATTCCGACACATCTCTCACTCTTCTTTCACATCAATATATCTAGGCATATAAGCTAGTGAAAAGTACACTTAATTTGCCTTATCTTCGGTATATCGCCAATTTGGTCGATAAACTTCTGTCTGGAGCGACCCATGCTGACTCTGGCAATAACTTTCGCAGCACAGACTTGCTTTGTTACTCCCTCCGCATTCGTTCTTTTCACATGTCCAAAACTAAAATATATACTGGATGACCTTTTTTACCGTCTGGAAAAAATAAGGTGTAACATGTAAACGGAGTAGAAGCACTGATATTTTATAAAAACAAATTTGAATTAAACGTTTGAAAAATATTTCTGAACAATTTCTTTGCCCTTTGCCCTTGAGCCTGTAACCCTGCGAAGTGACAAGGTCAAAGATAGTCAGAAAGGTGAGTCACATGCTCACATGTTATACCCTTTTTTTCCAGACGGTAAAAAAGGTTCTGCGGTACGAAATATATACCTACATGAATTAAAGTATGGAGTGAAATAATGTTAGTTTAAAGGTGCTTATGTTACCGTCCGAGTATTATACATCTGATGCAAATAATATGGCAGCACCACCATCTATCGGAAGCCATAGGAATTTTCAATCGTTTTCCATAGTCGCTTTTTACGACACCTATGAGACCAAATGAAACCTAGGTACACGAGCAATAATATAATTTATTCCCCATTCTAAATTTTTCGTTTAGAAAAATGTAATTCTAAACGAACTCTATAAAATTAGAATTTCGAAAGTTGATTTGAACTTTTTCACTTCAGTTTTATAAAAAGTCGTGATCGAATAATTCTGAGCGATTTTGAATATACTATGGAATATAAAGTAAAATTAACTGCAAAATGTTTCATTCGTTCCCGTCAAATATATTGTAATCCACTTTCTTTTTTGAATACGTTTTTTCGAATAAAGGTTTACGGTCATCGTATCGGTCAGTTGACAAATTTTTGCAGGTGCCACCAAGTCGTTAAAACAGTTTATAATGCTCCTTCACTGACTATCGAGTCAGCCATCTTGCCGACGCCATATTGTTTTCTGAATTTATTACTGTAATTACATTATGTTGTTACGAGTCGGTGTAATGGACGGGCAAAATTGCGGGGAAAGTTGATTCTCTGATATCAGTATAATAATAGTATTTATATCTTTATTATTTTTAAACATTGTTGAAGTTTCTTTAATTTATTACAAGATGTGATAAGCTAAAACGTTTATTGCGTGCTATTGTGTAACACACTTATTTTTTAATGAGTACTGTTTACATATTTAAAGAAAGTTGACTTTTGTTGCTACGGTAAATTTGGTAGATGCATTAATAACATATTTACACCCTTGACACTGCTCTCCATAGTGAGTTTGGATTTGTTACATTTAGCGTTTACGAGATTATTACACCGTGATGCGTTTGATGCAATGAGATCTCTCAGGTATTTATCATTATTGGCTCGTACGATGCAAACATTAAACATTTAATTGTAGGGAATATACTCCAAAACCTAAATTAAAACACAATTAAAATTAACGTGATGTTAAGGCACATGCACGCAGTCCAAGCGAGAGCGACATCACGTCCAATTAAAAACGGCCATGAGCGTGAAGTACACCGTGCGCCTCAAGGCCTCGTCAACTCTGCCTCGAACAGTGTCACTGATCGCTGCTGTCAAATGTAAAACAAACAAGAAACGTGACCACAATCCTGTGCCTTCGTTTTTTCATCATCGTTGCAGCATTAACACGTCCACCGCTAATCATAGACCTCCTCCAATGAATACCAAACACGGTTCTGAGCCACCTGCATCCATCGATTTCATGCATGGCTTAGGCCGCCCCACGTTTGGTCCTTCAGTCATTTGCAGTTTGTAGACACAAAACACTTGAAACGTGCGGTTGTATCCCGCAGCACCTTCTTAATGTGGTAGAGCCACGCTGCAGCTATCGTTCGGTTCGGTCGGTAGGTCGGCTCAATCAGGAAAGGACCATACTCTCCCGGAACATCAGTGTAAAATGGTATAATAGTGTTGTGTTTCGTATGGTAAGATCCGGTCTTAGCAACGATGAACCTTTTTTATGGTAACGAAGCACTCCATGATAGCCCTAAAGAGTAACAATGCATCTATATTTGGATCATTAATCGAAGATAGTTGTTGATCTTTATAGTTCAGAACTACCACTTACCGTCGGCTGGACTGTGTACTTGTTTTTCTCGTTTGTAACGGTGACAATGCAACCATCTACTACCATTTGTTGAAAGTTAGCCTCTGGTGTCCATAGGCTGCAGTAATCATTTAATATTAGACAGACTGTTAATTTATGTTAAAGAAGTTTTATAAACGAGCATACAGTCCATCTGATGGTAAGTGTTGCCATTTACGTTTACGTTTACGTCTATGATCGTTTATGAATCATAATAAAGTTATGTTGTCACCCCTCAGGACTAAGACGTGACCAATAAAAAAGGGACTTCGTTCCCCTCACTTACCAAATGAAACAAAGCAGCATTATGCTCTATTCAGTGCGAGCATGATAGGTACCAAGTACTATTATTAAAAAAAACCTACGCGTATCGGAATAGAAATACTGCAGACTTGATAATTTCTTAAATTTACGGGAACACTAAACATTTAACAATTTACTAAATAAGGAGAAGGCCAATTAGAATTGTAACTTTTTTATTTATTTTTTAACATTTTGTACGCCGTAGAGGCTAAACATGACTGTCGAGATATTTTCTTTTAACATCTTGCATGCATATGTATGTATACTCATGTTTGAACAAATAAAATGATCTTTATCTTTATCTTTAATAAAACTACATATACGTATTTTATCACGTTTAATTAACTTATTTTTCCCGACGTTTTGGTTGCTTTACAGCACCCACGGTTTTCGGGAAGACAGAGATGTTTGACGTTCCAGTGTCATAGTTAGCTCGGCTACCTTAAGTTTTTGAATATTAATTTATTTTACAGTATCTTGAAGACTTGCAGTGGCATGCTTGCGTCTGGATTTAATGTTGTTCGTTATAGAATCCGAAGCAGCACTTATCCATTTTCTATATTGATATTAGGTTGTTTTTTATTTCAATAGCCTCACGTATCATCCTTGGTAGAAATTGGAGTTATTTTGCGAGGGTTTTATGGTTTATCAACAACAAGGAGTTCACAAAGCTGACGTGGCGCACCGGCTCTCCGGGAAGTCTGCAGTCTGTGAACATATTCAAGATCGCCCCCACCATTACATCAGATTTGATAAACCACAAATCCTCGCAAAAGAACACCGATTCCTACCAAGGATATTTCGAGAGGCTATAGAAATTAAAAAAAACATCCTAATTTCAAGACAGAAGATGGCTGATGATGGGCTCGCTACCATCTACTTGGGGTCCCATAATTAATAAAATTAAACCCAAACCCAAGCATACTACTGCAAGACTTCAAAATACTGTAAGTTCGTTCCGCGTAGATTGGACAAAAATGAATATTCAAAAACCGAAGGTAGCCGGGCTAACTATACTAACTATGCTATAAAGCACCCAAAACTTACACACTTGAATAAAAATGGAACCATATACTTGAAATATCGGGTCTAAGTGATTTTTTTAACTTTCCTATTCAAGTTTTTGACTACTATCCCGCCTGATGATATGTGGTTATTCAGTTGAAGATCGTAAAGCGCACTGATAATGCTTAATAAAAACTTATTTACTCTTGCCTTGAAGACCCACCTTCATTTTTTTCGGATGGAAGGCCAGCTGGCAACCTATTCCACTCCTTGTTTTTCTTGACTCATGACCTGCTGTACACATGACAAACGGTGATATGACTCCTATATGACTTAGCAGTTCCATCCTCTTACCTATTTCTACCGCACCGCTGTGTTTCGGTCAGAAGAATATAGAGAAGCACCTATGACATGATTTGTTTTAAGTTCGTGGCGGATGTACATGGGCTGCAGTATCCACTTACTATCAACTAGACTGTAGGTTCGTTTGTTATTCTAATTTTATTTAAAAAAAAACAGGAAATGAGTGGCTGTGAATGAAAGTCAAATAGCATTTTACCGACAATTATCCTGTCACATAAACACGTTACTGTCTAACGTGTTCAGCCATCATTAACACCATGTTTTGGCGAAAGCACACTTATCTGCATTGCGCTAATTGCACTCAACCGTGTTCTTCATAATTAAATCTAAAGGTCTACTATGTTCGCTAAATATTAAACATTATACTGCAACTATGTTTGCCACTACAGCGTAAAAGTTCAAAGCTAATATCTACTTAACCATATAGGCAGTATCGTTTAAATTTGCTTGTAACTTGAGCACTTGAACTGCATGGTGTCCTTCTAGTTGAGTTGCATACAAGGAATAATAAAACACAAAGAAAACAATACTGTATAGCGAAATAACATGAGTTGTTGCGGTTTTTTTGAACTTATTTAAAAGGTTCTATTTAAGCGTTGGTGATAATTCATATTTGGTTAATAAATTCTATTCACAGTACCGTAAAAGTGTCGAGTAGAGTTCATAATATTTATTGAATTCATTATATTCATCATATTCAATGTACTGCAGTAGTTACCATCGGATAGACCGTAATTCCGTTTCCGTTCATTTCTCAAATTACTTTTTTTTAATTTTAAATTCATCTCGCATAGTAATGACGCATTTCCATAAAAATATTTTAGATGCCATTTATCCTATATGGATGCATTATTTTTTTGTTTTTTAACGCGTGTGTGCGCAACAACCAAACAAAAGTAACAGTCTATACTAGTATGGAAGTTAACGCTAACTATTTTGAAATGTAATTTTATAATTTCAAATAGATATAATATATAAGTGTAACCTTTTTTTATAGGATAGGATTACAAACGAGCACACAGTCCATCTGATGGTAAGTGGTTGCTGTGACCCATATACATCTACATCTATCCTCGATTACGATTCAAAATGTAGATGCGTTGTCATCCGTGAGGACTGAGGTGGAATGCCTCGTTTCCAGTAAAAAGGGTCTCCGGTTCTCTACTCTCACCATACGAAACACAGCAGCATTAAGCTACTATTTGACGCTGGTATTCTGTGAGAGCGTGGTCCTGCCCCGGTCGAGCCGACCCATTCGAGCTACAACTATACTATTAATATAACTGCAGCATGGCTCTACCACCTGTCAATTGAGAGTCAAATAAATTACAATTATTATTATCTGATGTTAGTTTATTGCGTGGTCCACAGACACATTCGTTGCTTGTGGGGACTAAGATGGACGCTTCGCTTCGAGAATCAGAGACAAATGTCTTGTTTCCAATAAAAAAGGTCTCCGGTTCTCTACAATCACCACACAAAACACAACAGCATTATTCTGTTGTTTCACGCTGGTATTCTGCGCGAGCGTCATCCTACTGC
This sequence comes from Parnassius honrathi, assembly GCA_018247895.1. NCBI lineage: Eukaryota > Metazoa > Arthropoda > Insecta > Lepidoptera > Papilionidae > Parnassius > Parnassius honrathi. Next base: position 15,862 of record DWHP01000260.1, read on the forward strand.
GGTCGAACCGACCCATTCGTGCTACTACAGGAACTATACTGATAGCAAATCATTCTACCTTATACCTCAGAGTTGACAACAAGTCCTTATTATGATTCATTATCATTATCAACATCATTGCAATTCTGTACAAGTCCACTATTGAACATACAATTTTCCCAAGAAAGGCCATATAGCACGGTCCTGAGCCACCTGCATAGATCGACATTCAGCATCTCCTACCTGGTCATCAATCCCTCTAGTTGGGGGCCGCCATCCACTAGATTTTGATTAACGGTTATAAATGTAGGTCAGTTGGCCACTAACACCTACATTTATGAACAGTCCGTACGGATAAAGAATGGGATAAGGAATGGCGGCTCATCGAGCCCGTACCGTCTACATGCACAGAACCAACAAGGAAAACCGAAAATATCTTTTTGCTGTCTGTACCGGCGGGTGGGAGTATAGATAGCATCAGTATGCGAGTGAGAAGTGAATAGTGACGACATCATTTTCAGTCCCATTCTTTAACAGCACGGGTAGTACAATATTCATTTACTATTCACTACTATCATATTCACTATTCAGTATTCAGTATTCGCTTACTATCAGGTGGACTTTGTGCTTATTTGACACCCTATATTTAAAAAAACGTTAGTGGTTTTCAATTGAAACTCTACTCAGTTTCAAATTGACTATTTGAAATTGGGTAAAGTTGTGTTCCTATTTTTCACTGGTATTCTGTGACGGTTATTCATCGGCGGTTATATTCATACTACAACAAAATACATCTGCACCGTAGTTTATCCACATAATACGAAATTGCCCTCTTGTTACCAGCAGCGACGAGCAGTCGCGGATACAGTTCCTTTAGGAGTTTCATTGCACGTGGACTCCACGGACCGATAGTCTCTTCAGCAAATGGTACAAATATGCAGTCATTTCTCAAGGACTCTTATTTGCGTCATTTACTTAATTCAGCTGCTTGTGATGCCGCTCCGATTCTAAAAGAGGTGCCGTTGAGATGACAAGCCGCAAAAATGTCTACGCAAGTAGCATCCCACACTGGGGCTTTAAGGGAAGGCAGAGACTACAGACTCCCATCTAGCACGATCCTGAAATACCTATCTCGCCTTCTCCACATCCATATATGTACGCATAAATGCTCGTCCGTTAAGGGTACTCTTAATTTGTCCATTTTGATAAATTTTCGCCTAGGACGTCCCTTTTCGAATCTTCCATTCACTTTTGCAACATATATTTGCTTTGTCACTCTTTCCTCATTCATTCTTTCTACATGACCAAACCACCGAAGCATTTCTTTGTTAATCCTTAATCATCTTACAAACCACACTCTTCTTTTATCACACATTTTCTCACCCTGTCACTCAGATTCAGCATACTCCTCTCTCCCAAGGGACCAAACTCGTACCGTCGGGTCACTTGCCATCGTCTCTAAATATCCCGCAAGGCCCTAAAACCGAGGAGACATTTATAGAGACAAGAGCCCTTCGGATAACTACGTTCAATGAACCGTTACGGGAAACCTACCTACACTTTTCTTATAAAATGAAAGTATGATGGTCCGTGGAACCCAAACTTATCAACGCTGCCACAACAGGAACACTGGTAAGGTTCACAAATTGGCGCTCCTGGACGGATACCTACGGCGATGTGTAAGCTTTCCCCATCAAGCAATGTGCCGAGATTACTTGATGGTATAGTGTACTAACTAGATTCATTAGTCAAAACAGCTAGAAGGCGAGCCTGATCTTGGTCACTGTGGAAATTGTAAAATAAATCTTTCTGCACACTCCGTATCAACGGAATATCCCATTGGTTTTGTTAGTTAACTTCCAGTGGAACATTTTCGCGGGGACAGAGCTTTAGCCATGTTTGCCTTGTCTCCACAGCACACTATGCACGAAAGCAAGTAAAACAGATAATGCAACGCTAGAAAGATTTTTTAGACCAATAACAGAGCCATGCTGCTGTTATATTAGTAGTATAGTTGTGACACGAATGGGTCGGTTCAACCAGGGAAGGACCACGCTCTCAGAGAATACCAGCGTAAAATAGTAGTTTAATGCAGCTGTGTTTCGTATGGTGAGTGTAGAGAAACGGAGACCCTTTTTACTGGAAACGAGGCATTCCATCTTAGTCCTCACGGGTGACAACGCATATCTGCATTTTGATTCGTTATCGAGGATAGATGTAGATGTCTATAGGCGACAGCAACCACTTACCATCAGGTGGACTGTGTGCTTGTTACCCCATCCTATAAAAAAATACCCAGATGGACTAGGAATCTAGAAAAGACGTTCTACCACGTAGTTTTTACTATATAAACTCTTAAGCAAGCTTAAAGGTTAAAACTGTAATTTAAAAAAAAAAACCTGCCTAAAGTTTAGTGAAAAGAGAAAAATTTGATAACCATGTCACTTCCAGAACTAAGATGAATCTAGTGATACAACCTGTATTTTAAAATCCATCAAGCCGTGTAGACCACAAAGTGCGCCAAAACATAAACGAACATACTCTCGAAAAACATTACACTCTTTCTGACGCAGTCGGTTAAAAATAATACATCTGTTTAATAAGAGCTGGCATATAGATACTAAGACCATAGAGTAAACTTTTCAAAATGTTATTTTATCTGAGGTTGAACTCAGTCTTAGACCAAGAAGGAAAGATAGGACACTACGTAGATTTCGAGTGACACCTACGCGAAACCAAATCGAATTCATATATTGTAAAAACGTAAAAACGAACAAATATGCATCTAAAAGCAATTCGCAGCCAACTTCACATTAGGCACCTGTGTGAGGCCAACGCAACATTCGTTCTCTAAAGCGTGACTGTGAAATCAATTCTCATCCTACGGTGACGGCGAATTAAAAATGAGGAAATATATGAACTTGCTGAATATCCTACGTGAAGTCGGGGCGTTCTGATTCGGTTTTAGTACAGATTCGACCTATCTTGTCTATAATAATCGCTCATTCTCAGCCTCGGTTGTTTAACCTCGGTCGGAACAACTCTAACTGACTCGCGAGAACTAGTTTTACCCGATATTCAATTTTGAGCATTAGTAAATTATAGTTATAACAAAGGCATTAAGTAAAAACTAGTTTTAACTAGGGAAGACGCTTGGGAAAGAGATAAAGGAGGTGAAGGAAAGGGTTGCTCAGCATGACAACCGCTTGTCGGAAGCGGAAGCAGGCCTTAACTGTTCTGGAAGCTCTCGGTAACGAAGTAACTTATGAGCAGCTCCTTGAGGCATTGGAGGCAAGATATGGCGACGCTCACCTGGAACACGTCTTTCGTGCGCAGCTTAAGGATCGCGTGCAACGCAACAACGAAAGCCTGCAACAGTGGGCTCTTGAGGTGGAGAAGCTGGTGCGAAAGGCATACCGGTCTGTACCTGCGCTCATTGAAGGGAACCTGGTGCAGACATTCATCGACGGCATCCGCGACCTTGAAGTCAGAGTTTCTGTAATGCTCGGGCACCACGAGACTCTTAAGGACACCTTGGTCCATGCATTGGAGGTTGAAGCCGTGCGGCAAGACCATCGTTCCCATCGCATCAGGGAGGTTGCAGCAGCTACAGTTCGCGACCGCAATAAAAGATACAGCCCTAGGTGCTATAGCTGTGGAGAAAAAGGCCATCTTCGATCAAGTTGCCCTGCCTGCAGGGAAACATCTAAAAGCCAGGACTGGAGGGCGGGTGCTGACTGATGTTAAAAGAGCCCCAAGGATCTCCATCTCACAATCCCATGATGTGAACAGCTTAATCATCAAGTGCGAAGTCAACGGAATGCCGTGTGAACTGACCATAGACACTGGAGACTCTCACACGGTTGTCGGTTCCCAACTTATAAGTGTGGACTTATAAGTGGGGACTGCCCATACAACCGAGAACACATTAATTTGGTAACAGTCATCGGTCAGAATATAACCGTCCGTGGAGAAAAGGAGATGGAGTTGAAGCTAGGCAATGTGATCTACCTACATAATGTCATCGTGGACGACTGCATCCTGGGCCTAGACTTCATGAGGAAGAATTGTTGTGAAATCGACGTTAAGCAAGGTGTTTTGTAACGCGGACAAGAGGAACTTTTCGTAAAAGGGGCGTTACTAGGGAACGTGTACAGCCTTAATAAGGTTGTTCTTCCGCCGAGATCGGAAACCATTGTGCCAGTTGGTCTTCCTCGGAATCCTGGTCAAGCTCATCGTTGTGTACTCGTGGAAAGAGTACACAATGACCTTCCATTGAAGGTGGCTCGAACCTTGGTCAGAACCACTAACATCTCAGGAGTACGTGTGCTGAACCTTTGTGATGAGGAACCGATTATAGAAAAAGGCACACTTGTTGGTACCTGTGAGGAAGTGGATTGGTTGCGTCGGTGCCAATATCTGTTGAGTGGGATTCCTAGCAAGGATGCACAATGAGAGTGAGCACACTTTTAGAAGACTGTCGCAGCGTTCTCTCCCCGAATGAAACGGTAAGACGAAGAATTTGTTACTCAAGTACGCCGATGTTTTCTTGTTGAACGATGCTGACATAGGGAAGACTGGCTTAGTTCAATATGAAACAAACATAGGGTAAGAATTGTCTATCCGTCAGTGGCCAAGAAGATTGCCGGTAGCACGTGAATAGGAAGTGGAAACCATGATTGAGGGAATGGTGAAGGATGGTGTTATTGAACCTTCATCTAGTTCATGTTGTTCACCTGTGGTGCTAGCAAAGAAGAAGGACGGTGGCATGCGGTTTTGTGTTGACTACCGCCGTCTGAACGACGTTACAAAGAAGGACATCTATCCCTTACCAAGAATTGACGACACGATGGACATGCTTACAGGAGTAAAGTGGTTCAGCACGCTGGATCTAAAAAGTGGCTACTGGCAGGTTGAAATTGACCCTAAAGATAGGGAGAAAACTGCGTTCTGTACGGGAAAGGGTCAGTGGCAATTTAAAGTAAAGCCGTTTGGATTGTGAAATGCTCCAACAACGTTTGAAAGGTTGATGGAACTTGTACTTACCGGGTTAATTGGCGATGCCTGTCTGGTATACTTGGGTGACAACAACATCGTAGACTTTACGTTTGAGGAACACCTTCAAAACCTTGAACGCGTGCTCATGAAGATCCAGAGTGCAAACCTCAAGTTGAGTCCGAAGAAATATTCACTATTCAAACGACAAGTTAGCTTTTTGGGGTATGTAGTGTCGGAAGAAGGTATCAGCACGGATCCAGAGAAAATCGCCGCTGTCAGAGAATGGCCGGTTCTAAAAGAAAAGACGCAGGTTAAAACATTTTTGGGTTTATGCCCTATCGGCGATTTGTGAAGAACTTTGCAGATATAGCGAAACCTCTGCACAAGCTAACCGAGGAGAAGCGATATTTCAGCTGGGATGAAGGTTGCGATATAGCTTTCTAGGAGCTCAAGGACCGCCTGTGCAAAACACCTATTTTGGGGTACCCTGATGTGGGCAAGGAATTTATAATTGACACAGACGCAAATGATATAGAACTTGGCGGTGTGTTGTCTCAATGGAATGGTTTTTTTTTTAATAGAAGAGGGGGCAAACGAGCATGCGGCTCACCCGATGTTAAGTGACTACCGCCGCCCACGATCAACGCGCAAAAAGATGAGACCGAGCGTGCATGCCAGGGAGTCTGTATCATCCTTTCACAAAGAATGGGTCAATGTGTGAAGGAGTATGAATGTGTAAGCCCAAGACTGTTATGAATACAAGTGAATGTGTGCTTAAATAAGTTGTTCGTTCTAGGGGTCTACACCCCAGACATGTCTAAGCCCACTTATATCCGTGAGCAGTTTTAGGAGATGGAAGGGATGGTGTTAACGAAATGTAAGAGAAATGAAAATATTGCTATGTTGGGAGATTTTAACAGAAAGGTTGGGGTGACGAAGCTGGGTTATGGAAGGATATTGGGAATGTTTGGTAATGAAAGTATAAATGTGGGGGCAAACGAGCATAGCCTTGCCGGCCCTTTAGATAGGAGTAAGCTCTTTTCTTGAAGGTCCCCAGGTCGTATCGGTCCAGAAAAATCGCCGGTGGTAAACTATTCCACAGA
>DWHP01000261.1:0-21923 GCA_018247895.1 Parnassius honrathi
AAAGTTTCAAGAATCTATCAAGATAAGAAAACTTTACATTAAATAAATTGCATGCACATGATATCATAAAATTATTTTTGCAATATTTACTTGTATTACAAGAATTATGAAAAAGAAATTTCTTCCTTGCATTGGACCTTTTCATGTATTCATTACTTACAGCATTTTACGAATCTACTACTAAACACAGGCCTCTCCAAAGGAAATCCATCAAACACGGTCCTGGACCGTTGGATCCATTGACTCTGCATCTTGTACTAGGTCGTCATTTCATCTAGTGGAAGATCACTACCACTCGTGAACCTTTTTTCCTCCGACATTACGTTTACTTATTTCATGAAGAGGAAAATTTTTAACATATTTTCACTTATAAATTAATGTAAAACCATCATCGTATGAATGAAATGAAAAAGTGAGAATAACTTATTTAATAGTTAGATGTGCAGGCCTGTATCATGAAAACCATAATATATACAAATTAACTGAATTAAAATGGGGATAAATAAACATGACCACCAAAAAGAACGTTGTGACCATAATCACTATTACCTAAAATATATATCAGTCAGCAAAAAAATCATAACTGCACTTTAAACTATACTGAAACCAGATTTAGTAAATTGATGGACATATTTTAATGCGCAAATTATATTGCGCCATTTCTACCCAAATACATCTGATTGCCATAAAATGTTGCTACACTACCACATATAGTACATAACCTACTTCAAAGTTGTCTCGCGACCGCGCCCCCCGTCGCTCTCACCCCCGAGTCCCGGGTGGTCAGGGGTGAGAGCGAGCTTCGGTTCGGGTACTCAGTACCGAACTGAACCGATCCCCACAATTTAGTTTAGCGGGAGCACTCGCGTTCGATGCTTTTGAGTTTTATAAATACAGAATCTATAAAACATCAGATTTATTTTATTATTTATCATAGATATTTATTTTATTATGGAAGGAAACGAAAACTTTGCGGGATCGAGTTCTTGTATACTGCTGTTGAGTGACTCATCAGATTCGGAAGAAGGAGGCTGATGTGATAAAATCACAGAACTTTCGAAAAAACGTCGAAGGCAAGGTAAAATTTGGGCTTTTGAAAGAAAATTTGCGAATGTGCGAAGCGCGAAGGAATTTATAAAAATGAGAAAACTTGGTCAATACAAAAAGTTCATATGACTGAAGGAGGAGTAAAACGTTGCTACATGAAATTCTATGTTTTGCCGCGATTTGTCTTTTATTTGATGTATCGTATATGAAGACATATTATTATTTCGTACTGACTCTCGGTCTACGAGAGGACTAAATAAGAAAACAAAAAAGGAAATAGGAAAGCTATTTGAAAAGCATTTGAAACCGAAATCTATTATAAAAACTTTAAGTAAAATTGATGGTATAATTCAGTTGACTAAGTTACAGTTAAACAACTATATCGCACTGAATATAAACCACTGTTTCGCAAGAAAAAAACATCTGTCCTGGGAAGAACCAGCAAGAAACCCAGCGGGACTATTTTTTTTAATCAAATATTAGCTTACAATGATGTTTACAATTAAGAACACAAGACTTGAAGCTTGGTAGCGATCACCCTTCATACATGTTACATATTTAAATGTCATTTTATATTAAAATACTGTTCAATTTTTTGTGGACATTAACTATTTTTGGATTAAACAATCATAATCAAATCATTGGAGTTGGTTGCTTTAAGTAAGATCACAAGTTGTAAAATTATTGAATCTAATTTCACGCTAAAATGGGTATTTAATTTTGGTGATTATTGACTATTTTTGGCAATATAGGTGGGTGGGTCTACAAAAATTTGTATTTTGAATGAACTTTAAATTTTCCATGTTTTTAAACCTCTTCCTCATCCTTATTTTATTTATGGTCTATAACATATATTTAAACTTAAACATACACATACATATTATCTCTATTATATACATATCAATTGTCCATTAGTCGCGCTAAAACTCAAGACTGGCTCGATTAATTCTGATAAATTTTTTGTATGTTTGAGTGGATGGTTTAGATTCACAATTGGATGCGGCAGATAGCTAGTAAAATACATATATTAATAATAAAGTATTTTGCATTAGTAATTATATACTCAATATTGGGCATAATAACTATTATTGTGACAATTTTTGGAGCTGCTGCTCTGTTCGTAGTTGAGCGTAAGTAACTAATTACGTATTTTTTCCAAGGTGTGTTCGTCGAGCAGTGTTTTATCTTTTAATTTTTTTAAATTTTTCGTGATTACAGATAATGTACATGTCGGTGCACCGGTACGACAACGGGTCATTCTTCCCGCAGTCTCGCGATGCTAACTACGATGCCGTCGGGCGAGCACGCGGGGAGGGATACAATGTCAACATACCCTGGAATAAGGTCACCCTTAAATCTTCAGCAGCTCGTAAATATTGTTACAACACACCATTTTATTTCGAAATGTATAGAGCCACTCTGCAGCATGTAGCATATAGCATATAGCACGATTGGGACAAGACCGGGGAGAATCATGCTCTCACACAATACCAGTGTAAAATAGTAGTTTAAATAAAATAGGGACTTAAAATCGCGATCACGTATTATTTTTCTAGGTTTTGGTTTGAGTTTAGCAGTGCTAGATATCGCGAACCTTCAACGCTGTTGTCCATCATCGGTCTGAGTATCTTACTTAATAACCCTTTGTAAATTGAACTAAACAAGGTAATTATACCGCCATCTATCGGATACCGTGAGAGCTCTCTGGCCTTCTTAAAGTCCGCTCTTACGACATGACGTAGAATAGAAAACTATATATTCTTGTTAACAAAGGAGCCCATATTTTATATGTATGCATTTATAAAAAGGACTTTCCTAACAGCGTGGAATGGGTGACGCGGAGTACATGGCAGCGTTCACACAAGTGATTCTTCCGATCGCCTACGAATATAACCCGGAGTTAGTCATCGTGTCCGCTGGCTTCGATGCCTGCGTAGGTGATCCATTGGGCGGTAAGTTTATTTTTCATTGTTTTTTTTAAATAAATAAGTGGCAAATGTGCATGCTGCTAACCTGATGGTGAATCATATAGCCGCCCAAAAACAAATGTAACACCAGTGGAACTGAATTTCTTGCTAGTTATGTCTATGAGCTCGTTTTCATGCAAATCCAAAGCCAAAAAGGAAGGTATGTAGATAAATAGAGCGAAAAAATGGAATGATCGTAATGCACAAAAGTAAAGTAATAGAAGATTGCAGCTATATTATAGTTGTAGCACGAATGGATCATCCCGACCGGGGCAGGAACACGCTCTCATATAAAACTAGCGTAAAATAGCAGCGTAATGCTTCTATGTTTCGTATGGTGAGTGTAGAGAACCGGAGACTCTTTTTACTGGAATCGAGGCATTCCATCTTAGTCCTCAGGGGTTACAACGCATTTGCATTTTGTTTTTTAATTGATGATAAATGTGAATGTCTATGGGCCGCAGTATCTACTTACCATCAGGTGGACTATGTGCTCGTTTGTTACCCAATGCTATAAAAAGATAGAGTAAACGAGCATGCGACTCACCTGATAGTAAGTGACTACCGCCGCCCATGAACAACTACAATACTAGGGGAATAGCAGGTGCGTTACCGGGCTTTTAGAATGAGTAGGCTCTTTGTGCCCAAGTGTATGCACAAGGACAGATGCACTTTCTATTACCTTACTCTCGTAGTCCGATGGGACGGCAATCTAATAAGATAAGAGAGAGATCGAGCACAGGACTTACGGCTTTACGTGCTTCCCGAGGTAAGAGAAGTAAGGGTGTGGAACTTCCTGACTCCAGGCTGCTACTGAACATTTCTTGACAGATAAACGCAGTAACTGATTTTTGGGTCAGACCTGGGATTCGAATCAAAGGTCTCATGATCAGCCTTACTAAAGCCTAACTAGTTTACGACCACTTCACCAACTGGGCAGTCAATTGAATTGTTTTATAGTATTTTTGTAACATTTGCCGTCTTAATACAATAAGTAGTATAAAATTAGTCTATTAGTATAACGGAGTCCCGTGGAAAATATGCGAACTAAAATGTAAAATAAAATATGGAATTTTGATTTTTAAATGTAAAATAAAATATGGAATTTTACAGGAAACGTAGAAATCCGCACTAACCACGGTTTTTATAATACCATAGAAATCTAAGGATATATAGTTCTTATTATGACTTTATATTTTTCTTAACTAGCGACCCGCCCGCCTTTGCACTGATGCAATATTGTAATATGCAAGTGGTATTATACATATAAAACTTCCTCTTGAATAAATCTGTCAGATTACGAAAACTGCATCAACATCTGTTGCGTAGTGTAAAAGACGCAGACGTACAGACCGCGGCAAGCTACTTTTTTATACTATTTTTCTTAATTTGCTCGTTGTTCTTTGTAGGTTGCAAAGTTACGCCAGAATGCTATGGAAGTATGACTCACCTGCTTCGAGGTTTAGCTGGTGGAAGAATTATCCTTTGCCTGGAAGGAGGTTATAATACGACCAGTATATCCTATGCAATGAGCATGTGTACCAAAGCCCTTCTCGGCGACCCTATACAATACAATTACGAACCTAAAGCAGTTTGCCATTGGTCTGCTATAGAATCAATCAATAATGTTATCAAAACCCATAAAAAGTATTGGAAGAGTTTGAAATTCCAATTGGCCTTACCAATAGAGAATGTCCTAGGAGAACCACTACCTTCTAGAGGTTTGATTATAGATGAATCTAATCACACAGATATACAGAAAATATCTAAGTTGTCAGTTTCAAGACCATTGAATGAATCATCTAATGACAGTTCTAAATCGTTCAATCAATTCGATTCATCTTTAGAAAATGACATGCTGAATTTGAGCATAGGCAAAACGAAATGTTCTGATGGTGTACATTGCGGTACTGATGATGAAAACGAAGACGAGTCTAAACTGCTTAATAAGAGCAGAGTAACTGAAGAGAGTCCAGGGTCTTCAAAGAATGAGATTGATAAAGGAGACTCTAGTAAAGAGGTAGAAGGAAAGAAAACTCTCGTAGATTATTTATCGGAGAACATGCAAGCTCTTATCGAAGGCGAAATGTTTGCAGTTGTACCTTTACAGTGGTGCCCGCATCTTGATAATCTGTTTGCGATACCCCCATCTGTTAAATTTGAACAGGGAGTTAAATGTGTAGACTGCGACGAGACGAATGAGAATTGGGTCTGTCTGCATTGTTATGTTGTGAGTACTCCTTTTATTTTGGAAATTAATAGTGTGTTTGTATGTGTAAATACTATTGTTAACGTTCTAAATATGATTTGAAAAAATAAAAATACTTATTATTAAATTATAACATGGTAGTGTCACGCTGCGGCTTATTATGGTTTTTGAGCGAAAGGATCGGCTCGACCGGGGAAGGACCACCCCCTTATAAAACACCGGCGTAAAATAGCAGTTTAATGCTATGCAGTGTTTTGTATGGTGGGTGCAGTAAACTGGAGTACCTTTTTATGGGAAACAAGGCATCCCATCTTAGTTCTCAGGGGTGACAACGCATCTGCATTTTGATTCTCAACCGAGGATAGATGTAGTGTTCATAGGTCAGAATATCCACTTACCCTCAGATAGGCAGTGTACTCGTTTGTCACCTTTATAAAAAATATACTTCGACAAAACTTTAAAATCCTTTGATTTGTTTTGTAGTGATCAAATGTTTCACTTGAAAAATTCCTTATTTACTTTAATTAGTTATGATGTCCAATATCTCAAGTTGATTGAATTGTTGTAAGTTTTTAGTGTGTTAAAGGTTTATATTTTTATGGAAAGGCTGACTGTAACTAGCTATAGAATCAATAACATATTTGATTATTAATTGAAATTATTAATTTGATTCTTACTCGAAACTGTTTATTCGATAATAGGTCCTTCGAGCCAGATAATTTTTGTTACTATCTTTGCAAAAATTTGTTTGATTATCATTATGTTAATTTACAGACCGCCTGCGGCCGCAACATGAACGGTCATATGCAGGCTCACTATCGAGCGACCGACCACGCCCTCGTAATTTCTCTACTCGACCTTTCCGTATGGTGTAATGTGTGCGACGCTTATGTAGATAACGCGCTTTTGTACGATGCGAAAAACAACGCTCACAAGTGCAAATTCGGAGAGGAAATGCCCTGGTGTTACCGGACTGACATACACATGGAATAAATTTACAAGATTTTAAATTCAAACGTTACGTTCGAAAATAATGACCAAGTAATTAATTAATTAAATATTAACGTTAATTTAACTTTGGCGTCCACATAATTTAACAAAGTTTAAATTAATCGAATAATATGCGTAGCTGCGACATGAGAATTCAAATAAAAAAGTTGATTAAACATTGACTCAATCACCATAGCTTTTATGTTAGCTCTAATAATATTTATGACTGGATTAAATTAGAAAGACCAATACGAGAATGGGGAAGGCATGTCCATTCTTGGGAATCATAAGCTGATAATTGTGCTAATATGGAGCAGAAAATTAAAACTATTTGAAAAATTGAAAGTTGAATAGCACTTCAAATTAATAAAAAAAATTGTCTCCTTGACAATTCATGTTCATAATTTCAATGTGATATTAGCTGTGTTTCATTCGTAATAAAATAGTTGGATTGGCAACTCCGTAATTAAGTAGTAATACTTAATCTTTAAGTAATTTTAAAGGACTCAAACTTATGTAGATATTTACACAAAATAACATAATCTAAATTATTACATTATCAAACGAATGATTAGAAACGTTTATGTAAGCTAACTTCACTTATTTTATTAATATGATACAATATTGATTTAGGTATTAAGTAATAGTAATAACTAGTGATGTGTCGGATATCCGTATCTGTATCCATATCCGGGGGAGAAAAAAAAGATTCGTATCGGTTACTTTTTAGTGGATCTTTTACCTTATTAATTTTCAACACAAAGATGAAATTCTATATCACAAAGAAAATATCTACAAAACAGTTCATTATATTGCAAACATTTTTATAGACATTTCTTGACTCATGTACCAAACACAAACGTTATCTATTTTTCCCAGTGTCACACAAATTATAAACAAAAAAAGAAAGACCCGCGCTAAGTAAGTCTAATGTAATGGAGGAAGAAAGTTAAAATCCGTATCCGTGTATCTTGACCAATTATGGTCAAGATCGCGGGTACTGATACGGATCTCACGGATAGAAATATCCGCATCCACGGATATACATTTCTAACGAACTGGCACAACTCTAGTAATAACGCACAAATGAATCTTTTATTTTTTTTATTCATTATTTAATTTTAAAATCAAAAGGAATAGTTTTACTTTTTATTTTACTGTTTAAAAATTCGTCTCCACAAATTATACTCGAATATAATACGGCCGATGAGTTGTGGCCGCTCCGAAAATAAACTCTCCGAACTTTCGCGCACGACACTCGGGAAGAAAACTTTTTTTACCGGACACATTTTACCACAAATATAGGCACAGAAAAAAAACAAAAATACAATAAGATAGTAAAAATAAAACACACCAAAGCAGATTTTTTAAATTACAAACTTATGTTGTATGTATTTTCAAATGCGTACACGCTTAGCCTTTCTCACAGGTATTTATATCCTTTGTTATGTGGTTGCCTGGTAGAGGTCGCTTGTTTACCTTTGTTTTTTTTTTCTCTTATTTATCGGTGTACAATAAAGTATATTTTATTTATTCATACATGCAAGTCTTATTTGTTAATTTACACTTTAGTACACATTGGTGGTGGCACATAAGGCGGGGAAATAACAACTTGCAAGTAACATAAATAAAATTAAAAACAAGGTAACAACAAACAAACTTGACAACAAAAATAATAAAACAGCTAAAAAATTAACAAAAACCACAACGAAAACTTTTGTAACCGATTGTCCTCAAGACAAATATTGCTAGCACGGACGCTAAACCGAATCCTGACGCGTGTCTGAGACTGCCATTACCTTGGACCGAGTGTTGCCGAACAAGTACGAAGTTAACGAAAAGAGATGTGCAGTGTCGTGTAGTTTAATCGATTATTGGTTAAATCGAGTGAAGTTAAGGAATATAAACATATTTGTATTCAGTATTATAACGAGGTTTTAATATTCTCAGACTAAAGTAGTCGGTAGTAGATTACTGAAATTTATGTAAACCATGTCTTTTAATCTAAAAAAATAATTTATCGTAACATTTTACTTAAGGAAGGTTATAAACTAATTTGGTAGTCATTATATGGGAAATTTATTTTGTTAAACGTCATATATACACTAAACTCAGTTAATACTTAATGAAACTAATTGTTTACGATGTTTACGTTTACAAGATTGCCTGTGTTTACGTTAGATACATATCTAGCCTAGACCACCGCCCTGAGCTCGCCGCCTCCCACCGTTATTTATTTATACTGGATATCCAAAATTGTGTATTGCGTAGCTATTAGCACGAAGTTCAGACCGGCCAGGACTCATCGGCCTTACCGTAATTCGCGCGGTAAACAATTAAAAAGTTTTTATAATTAATTAAAAATATTTTAATTTTTGAAAAAACTACGAAGATATCTTTGTAGACAATAATATTATCGTGTGAATAAATATTGATTTGTATTGTAACTAACTGTACTGTACTGTAAACTATAATATATTGATCTGAGTAAACTTCTTGGCTTCAATTTCATATTTTATGCCCTGTGCTTAAAGATATATCATATTACATAGAAAATCCGTATGTCCGTATCAGGATAAGGACATAGAGATTTTCTATGCAATATGTGCATTTCATAATCATCTATACTGGATGATTTTTACCATCTGGTAAAAAACAGAGTGTAACAGGTGAAAAGAAAAGAAACCTATGGCACCGATATTTTTCTTTTTTTTTTTTCTATTAATAAATATTACTAATTTGAAATAAACTTTCGGAGCTAAGAAAATAAAAACCAACATTTTGAACTATGATAAATAAATCAAATAAAAACTATAGAAATTAAAATAAAACGCACCGAATTCGTAGTATTTATTGATAGATCAATTTCATAATATGTTAATGAAAAAAAATTGTAAAATATCATTGCCATAGGCTTCTATTTCCTTTACCTGTTACACAACCCTATTTTTTCCAGACTATAAAAAATTATCTATTATAAATAAATATTTCACATTTGATTTCGTTGATAAATTTAATTGTGATCAGTATTAACAAATTCGTAATTAACCTGTAGTCAACAATATGTCAAATTTTATTCTTGTAAAATAATTTATTTACAGTTAATATTTTTATTTCATTTTGGAATATAGTATTTGCGTGCCAAATCTAACGATTGAACGCTTGTCACTTACAAGATTTTATTTAAAATAACAAGTCAGTAATAAAACATATCATATTAATTGTGTTTTGATTCAATTTCACATTTTCAGCCTTGGAATATTTACATCGTTTTAGAATTAAAATTAGTCATAATATTTTATTCAAAATTTGCCACTACTTTTTGAAAGTCTAGAAAGCTAGTCGCTTTATCAAGTGCCTTTTGAACTCCGCTAGGAGTAATAGTGTTCTACGCTACTGCGATAGACCATGTGAGAAGTTCCAACTAGAAACTAACGAGAATGTATAGTTACGTAATTAATTACAAAATAGTAGGATGCTCAACATCGTCTAATTTAAAATATCCTTTCTTCATAAAAATGATTTTTAAGTGCGTTTAGAATTTATGGAAAAGCAAATTTCGTAAAATGATTTTTTATGACTTTCGATGTCATTTATTATGAAAGTTATGATAGACTTCTATAGGCCTTTCACGAGAAGCCCCATCTCGTGTCACTGCTTACAACTGGTTTAATGAGTTTAAACGTGGTCGCACTAATCTCATCGATGATCTGCGTGAGGTACGGCCTTCAACGGCGACGACTGAAGATAACATCAGTGTTGTGTGGCGTTTGATAGAAACTGACAAAAGAGTGACTTATTAGCAGATTCGGTATGAGTCAAGTGCACAAACAGTGCATAAATTTTGGCGGTCAGGAAGCTTTGTGCTCGGTGGATACCTCATAGTTTGACAGAGGCCCAAAAACTCCGTCGTGTTGGTTGATTGGTGTCATGAAATGGTTCAAAGATTTAACGAAGGTGACTCAAATGCTGTGTTCGACGTATTACGGGTGACGAATGCTGGATTTATTGTTATGATCCTGAAATTAAGAGACAGTCTGCTGTCTAAGCCTTTCGTTCCGAAGCGTTGCCAAATAAAGTGAAAAGTGGTCGATGCGTGGGAAAAGAGATGGTGGCCTCGTTCTTCGAAAGGACAGATCATTACGCAACAATTGATTTAGAGGATCGAAAAACAGTTACTGCTGAGTGGTGCACTAACAATTGTTTGCCACTTGTCTTGGAAACAGTTCGGGAGAAAAGACCTCGCAGTAGGATCCCCTTAACCACGACAACATCTCGTCGCACACCACCAAGCAAACAATCGACTACTTGGCGACGTCAGACATGGAACTACTGGGTCACCCGCCCTATAGCCCCGACCTCGCAACTTGCGATTTTTATTTATTTCCGAAAATAAGAAAATAAAAGATAAAGTTCGAGGAAAACGTTGTATGGACGCCGAGGAAGCGGTGGCTATGTTTCAAAATGCCGTCGAAGAGACCTCTAAGGACGAGTGGGCAAAGTGCTTTTCTCGGTGGTTCCATTGGATGCAGCGACACTATTTGGTTTGGACACTGTTTGGTTGACACTATTTTGAAATGATATAATAGTTAGACTTCAGTTTTTGATTTTCTAAGAACTTTCTGTGTTACCCTAGTACCCATAATTGGGCAGCTAGATTTATAGATCCTGTTTCAAAGTACGCACTTTGATTTATTCAATTCGTTATGCTATGTAACATTTAGCTCTTTCTGTTATGTATTTAGTAACCCAATCTGAAGTGGAATCTTCAGTGGGAGGTTGACTCGATTGGCCTTCGCCCAAAAGCGATGGTGTTTTTAATTATGAGATTCCTTGTAGGGCTACTGGTAGATTATTTCACCTTATTACACGCTTATTATCACCCGCAGATTCGTAATCGTGCGTATGAATTATTAGTGAAAAAAATTCTACAAGTAAAATTCCCCTAGTATTGCAGTTGTTCATGGGCAGTTGTTGTCACTTACCGTCAGGTGAGGCACATACTCGTTTGCCCCCTCTTATATATAAAAAAAATATTTCGATAGTGATATATTAAGTTTTTTTATCCGCTTGAACGGCTTAAGATACTAACATCTTCTAAAAGAGAAGAGATGAGAGAGAGTAGACATACGCAGCCGTTCCCCAGAAATTCACGCGGTCCTTACAATAAAACTAGTTGCTGCCGCACTGCCCACTAGACTAATGTATATATGTAAAATGCTGATCGGTCGAGCGACTTATTCTAGTAGTTGCTGTCACCGAGCGATATTGTTATAATGTAATGTGTGTCTGAAATTATTCATAATGTTTTAATTGTTATGTGTGAGTTCTGTAGTGACAGATGATTGAGTCTGTGTGCAGATTAACCCTCGCAGAAAATGACAGACCCTTATATCGGGGAAAAACGCTATGGCTACAACTAACTCAACGGAGAAGCGTTTCGTCGGTGGTTTTCAAACTTAACAAAATGACGCTTCAAAAATTTCAAAATAAAAAATTGTGACAAAATACGCTTCAGATTAGGCCGAACATATATTTTGACTGAAGGTGAGGGACTCCATGGTCAGCAAAAACGATAACCTGTCAGAAGAGTTTGGATGGAACTTTACAACCAGTGGACTGCTGCGCCTGCTTTTAAACTTCAATACAAATAAGATGAGAACACTATCAATGTAGTCGAAGTCAATTAAATACGCATTATTAAGGGTAACTCAAAAACTACTGGTCAGATCTTGATCAAATTTATATGGGTACACATGAGAAGCTTTTAAATAAAAAAAGAATCATAAAAATTGATTCACCTAGAATAAATTTCTGAGGTAACACATATAAAAGAATTGATTTTTTTTAATTGGTTGAAAATACACATCAATTCAGGCAGTGTGATGTAGACCTTTGTCTGCAATCGCAAAATCGTAACAACAACAAAACTTTTCAACTGTCAATGTCAAACTGACAAATTATTCTCATAAATTCCCTGATAGATCGATTAATAACAGATATATTCCCAATTGTTCTTGTTTTATTTCCATCAATATTATTAATGTTTTAATGTCATAACCAAAGACTTCAAAATTATGGTAACATAAAATCAATTTCAATGAATTATCTTCATACATTAATCATCTATGAATATTTACTATTTAGTCCCAGTGGCGCCTAGACAACATGTTTTTAAAAGCAGAAATATTTAAGGCTATTTCGTTTTCAAATCCAGTAAAATTACCTCTATCATATTGGTTGTTAGTGCTAATAAGGTTTGTTCTAACTCTCATTCCGCAAACAGGCTACATTCATCCAGATGAGTTCTTTCAAAACGTGGAAGTCATTGCTGGTAAGATAAGAGAATATTTATTTTAAAATTATTTCTTTAACTTAATCTCATCATCAGCCTTGTGGAATCAGCTACCACCAGAGAAGGATTTTCACTATAGACTATATAAAATGGTCACAGTTGTTTGGCCAGCCATTGAGAGAGCGATAGAGTTTTTTTACGGTGATAAAATCTGTGGCAAGGATATCTGTGGAAATTAAAAGTAACTGTCGTAACCTTACTGGCCAATACAGTGAATTGAAAATGGTACTGCTAACCAATTAAAAAGAAGGTTTGTGAATAGTAGCCTCAGTAAAGTTTTGGGCTACCCTACTAGATTTTGTGATAACCTCTGAAACATTTAGAGAGTTGGTGGGTGAAATAGCCCAGGGCCGAGCTATGTTACAATTAGTGGGGTTACCCTATGTAAATATGTCAAGTAGTGGACTTGTTATAACCTGTATGGTGATGAGTTGGTAAATAATAACTCCCTGATTAATTGTAATATACCTATTTAGTACTTTAGTTATGTATGCACATCATAAAAATATGTAGCTGGGTGTATCAACACAGCTGTTATCATACTGAATTTTTTAAATTGCCTACAGCCCCAAACAAGATAACATTAAAAGAAAATTGTTTGTTTTTCAGGAGATATCCTCACAGTTGATGTTGCAAGAACATGGGAATTCAATCCAAAGTTTCCTATTAGAAACATCTTTGTACCAAAGATAGTACTAGGCCCACCTCTTCACTTTATGCGTATTGTAAATCCTTACTCAAAAGTTTATCTGAATATTGATCTCCTAACACCATACTATCTATTGGTTATACCCCGAATCTTTATCTGCATTTTATCTCTTATTAATGATTATTGTTTGTACAGAATATGCATTCTGTACGGCCAAAATTTTAAGAACAGGCTTAAAATATTTGCCAGTTCTTATGTAGTTTTTGTTTACTGTTGCAGAAGTTTTTCCAATGCATTTGAAATGATATTTTTTTCTCTGCTACTACTGCTAGTAGCTGAATGTATGTTAAAATCTGATAAAGTGATATATCATGAAGAGTTTCTTACTGAAAAATATAATCAAGCTGAAACACCAGTTGACAAAGTAAAAATATTTAAACTTAAAACTCATTTACCCGAACATTCTTTGAATAGAGTATTTATACTTGCAACTCTAGTAGTAATTGGTATTTTCAACCGTCCAACTTTCGTGGGTTTTGCATTTGCACCCATCTTCTTTTGGCTACATAGAGGCCTAGGTTCTAAAGTGGTAGGTTTCAAAGATTTTCATTATAGAATTTTTACATTTATGCTATGTGGTGTACCAATGACACTTCTACTTATCCTTGTTGATTCTTCTTATTACGGATATCTAACAAATGCAGATATAGAGTCACTAAAACTATCCTGGGATAACTGGGTTGTCACTCCGTTGAATTTTCTGAGATACAACTCAGACACAAAGAATCTCAAGCAACATGGACTACATCCACGGTGGCTTCATTTAATTGTGAATATGCCATTGCTTTTTAATGTACTGGGAATAATTGCCTTAACTACGCTATCCGGTAATACTTACAGGTAATATAATTGTCTTTATAGTAAGTCTTAAAATATCTATAGCATGACCACAAAAGTTGTGCTGTGACATAAATATATATGTGATCTAGGAGTGAGATGTAATCAAAGTTCACATAAAATTGAGATTCTCCAGTAGTTCTTGAAATGAAGTTGATTAGCTAATTAAGTATTAGCATTTTTAAATATCTTCTTTAGAGATGACACATTGTTGCCAGATAAATGCCATACAAGATAAAAAATAACAATTATATTAATATTTTGCTGTAAATATAAAAGAAAATTCATAGAATGAGGCAATACTTTGGGGAAAATCATTATATCAAAGATGTTAAAATGAATTAGCTACGATCCGCATGAAAAATAAAAATGATATATCTTACCTAGTTTGAAGAGCACCTCTCGTCCTTTACTTATCCTACCTCCACTCTATTAACTTTGGCAACTTGCTAATGTCACTGATAGTTCGTCTTTCCATCCGTCATCACTACACTATAGTGGTGTTGGGATTAGTGGTGACAGTGATAGTGCACGCGAATGAGGAAGGTGACACATCATTTTTATTTTTATAACAAATCAACTATAGACTTTTACTTAATATGTTAATAATACTTTTTTTATTATTGTAAGTCATCGCTTACCTACAATCCCACCTGATGTTAAGTGGTGATGTAGCCGAAGATATGAAGCGCGCTGACGATAGGATACTATAATACATACATAATAGAACGGGGGAGTGTGCGGCGCCCGTGTAGCTACTAATGTCACTAACATGGCAATTCACACAAATAAATGTCAACACGAGATGTATTTTGATGTTACAATCGTTTCCAAATTTCGCATGCAAATTATTTAGAGAATGCCAAATTGCATGCTATTTACAAATAATTATGTATAAAACCCTCTCAGAAATGAGGGGAGGCCTGTGCTCAGCAGTGGGACGTATATAGGCTGTAACTTACTTACTTACTTATGTATTAAAATCTGTCTGTCAACACAGCGAATGGGGTTTGTAGTAGTGACAATACTACGTTATTGCTTGTATGTGTGCTCCCAGTGACGCCTATCGTCGTACAAAATAAGGTTGGCAGCCATTCTATAGTGTATTATAGTATTCTATGAGCGGACCTGTTAGTTTGATTATAAACAAGTAAAAGTTTTTAAAATTTTTCTACGTTCTGCAATATACCAATACACGTTTTTTAAATCATATTCTTGCGTTGTCATACGAGCTTTATTCAAAATTTCAAGTTTTTCAAGGGAAGTTAGTTATAAATCAATTACTTAATTCTTCACACAGGCATATATATTTATCCTCAAATGAGAATCAATGGCAGATACGTTGTCACCAATTGTCACCCCTAAGGGCTTAGATGGGATGCCTCATTTCCAGTAAAAAGCGTCACCGTTTCTCTACACTCACCATGGTAAACACAACGGCATAGAGCTGCTATTTTACGCTGGTATTCTGTAAGAGCGTGATCCTACCCCAGTCGAGCCAAACTCGTCGTACTGCCACCGTAATATAGCTGCAGTATAACTCCACCATGTAGTTAAGTGACGTGTTGTGGCATCGTAAGATAATCCATCACCCCATCATCCCATGGGTGTCATGAGAGGCGGCAGAGGGAAACTGAAATACGAAATGGGCAGCAGAATTTTCAAGCGTATCATATTTAGATTTGGTTAATAATTTGTTTTGTTTGTTTTTTTTTCATCATCATCATCATCATTACAGCCCGTCGCTTGTTCACTCCCCTAGGAAATGCCACTAAACACAGTACTGAGTTAGATTGTCGGTAGAGTTAGTCGATGGATGTCCATCGACTTCCTGCACGTCTTACCAGATCGTTACTTCATGGTGGGCTGCAGTACACTTTGCTTACCGGTACGAAACTTGAATTTAAGAACCGTTCTTCCCCATCGGTTATTGATTCTTCATTCTATATGGCCGACTAGTTTTCTGTAAAATACGTGGTAGAGATATGCTGCAGATACTGCGGTTTGTAATAAAAATGAGTAGGCTCAACTGGGCTAAAACCAGGCTCACGGAATACTAGCGTAGAATAGCAAGTTAATGCTGCTGTGTTTCGTATGGTGAGTGTTGAAAACTAGACATCCTTTTTTAATAGAAACGAGTCATTCTATCTTCATTCTTAGGAGTGATAACACATAGGAAGATAAGAATGAAGTGGGTTTTTGGATCACGGTACCCACTTACCATCAGATGGTCTGTCTGCTCGTTTATCACCTTTATTGAACAAAAAAGCTCGGGTTTTTCTTTCTTTTCTTTTGAATATAGTAATAAAGTTGGCAATCACTTAATCTAAGCCAATATTCTCTTGTGGATTAAAAAATCGTTACAAAGAATCCGCAGTAGAATTAGAGGAAAGCATAATAATATTTAATCTAATAGTTAGTAAGCCGAAGTGACATTGGGCCAGATGTATGATCTGTAAAACCGATTGCAGCGGTAGCACGGGTTGGGAGGCCACCCAGGTTACGAAGAAGCTACTAGACAAAATAGAGGCTAGAAGTGGTGCTGCGGGGTTAAGGTAAGAAAATGTAGAATTCTAGGTGTGATGAAATGTTCACAATTTGTTTGTGTTCACTTTGTGCTGGCTGGGTGAATATTGCGAAATGGGTTTACGGTCGGCGCAGTAGGTAACCGTTTGTCTGCAGCGCTGCCGGACAGCGGGTTTGATTCGTGTGCGGAACAAATGCTTGTATGACCTAAAAATAATTGTACTGGGTCTGGATATTATCCACGTGCAGTTTATGTATGTAAAACATCACGCTACAGAGAAATAGTACAGTCCTATCTAATATCATCCCTATCATTGTTAAACATAGAGTCCATCACAAAGCCACCGCTATAAAACACGTTTTAATATCAACGGTAACTTACTTTTTCATTTTATTTAGTTAGATTATCAACGATTGTTACACCAGTAAAAATCTTAATTGCTAAAGCTAAGCTAAGGTAATCATCGCTTACATAGTGAAACATTAAATAATAAGGCTATAAACTAAAAGATACATCTCTAAAATTGATTTTTTGAATTTAGTGGTTGTCATACAATGTACGCCAAGGATTTGGTGATGGTCATCGTTACCGTTATAGCTTATCAAAACTCCACTACTAGTGGACACAAAGATTTTCCCATAGTCTGCCTCATAGGGGGAAATTTGCATTAGTTGCCATGAATGGCAAGCGGGCTAGCAACTGCAGTATTTTATTTTGTTTTTGTTATTTATGAAGATACTGCTGGCTATCTGGTTTGTTTTCCTCTGTCTCCTCTTACCACATCCACCAGACAATATCGGCTAGTGGATATTGTTACATCGCCACCACACGGTTTGGTCCTATCAATGAATTTGTTTACGTGTTTTGCAGTAATTTCGTCGAACATGATTACGTCCAAATTAGAAACAACTCTCACTTTCTTTTAATAGGAATAGATTAAGAGTAAATCAGTAAAGGTTTATGTACGAGGTTCGTTATGCCGTGCGGTCGCCGGTGTAGCTTAATCCATTACCCCGTTTCGTCTAATGGGTGACATTGGCTTTTTGAAAAAAAGTAAAATTACAATCGAGTTTACAGTCCACCTGATGGTTATTGGCTACTGCAGTCGGTCAGTCAGTAAGAAAGCTACAAATACGTTGTCACCTCCGAGAACTTAGATAGATACACGTGGTAGAGCCACGCTGCGGCTATATAATGGCTCGGCTCGACCGGGGCAGGACCACTCTCTTACAGACTACCATCGTAAATTAGCAGCTTAATACTGCTGTGTTTCGAATGGTGAGTGTAGAGATCCAGAAACCCTTTTTATTGGAAACGAGGCATTCCATCTTACTTCTCAGGGGTGACAACGCATCCGCGTTTTGATTCTTCGAAGATAAATGTAGACGTCTATGGACCACAGCATCAATTTATCACCAGGTAGACTGTGTGCTCGTTTGTCACCTTAATTCTATTAATAAATGCCTCGCAGATAATCGGAATTAATTGCGTTTATTTTGCAAGCATTTTAAAAAGTTTACTAAATTTGGATGATTGTCTTTAATTTTATTTGAAATTGTTTTATGCCAAATCCAATGAATTTGTAGTCCTGCGAGGCACTCCTTTTATTTCAGATTTGACCGTTCAAACAAGAAGTATGTATGTTTTTTTATAGGTATGCTGATTTCTGCTAAGTGTCTTGGACTAGTTTTTATCATGTTTTTATAATAAAAGAAAATCAGCATACGAATTACGTATGCGGATCCATCCCGTTTAGGCTGGATATTCGGAGTTATCCACCCTAAACGGGGTCGCTAATTGGAACATGCGTTTCCGAGTATTCAAAATCAGAGGGGTGTTATACGTTTGTAGTGTGTATCTGTATGTCTGTTTGTGGCGTCATAGCTCCTGAGCGGATGAAATGGTTTTGATTTAGGTTTTGTTGTTCGAAAGGTGTCTTAATCGTGACTGTTCAGCCGTTTGAAACTTTTTTTGTTTCAGAGGCTTTTAAAATTTTGCATTTTAGTTATCATTTCCGATATCAACTATATTTAATATCTTCATTCCGTAAAATTTGTATTTGATGTCACGTATACGTACAGATGATAAAAACGTTTCGTTTCGCGCACTACATTGGTATTATTGTTCTATAATGCGTATGTTTTACAAGTGTAAGAATGTTGAAAAAACGCACGCAAACCCACAGGCCTTCTCTCATTTCTGAGAGGATTATGAAGTATTAAGTCCATCGCATTGCGACGGTGCGTGTTGACGGAGTTCGCATGTCCTTTAAATATATTTTAAACTACACTAGTATTTTTTCCCGTATCGCGGAGACAGTGTACACACATCATGGCACAAGGACAAACATCCAGTCTCGAAACAATTATTTATAGGCAACTCAATGCTAAGCCCCTGTACATTGCTGCCGGCGCGGTTGAACCCGGGGGGCAGCTCGCATACTGTGAATGACAAACACTTAGTCTCAGAGCTACCCCGAAATCAAAAATCGAAGGGAAGGTTCGATCGTAATCGACCGATTTCTTTCTGATCTGTGGATTTACTGGCCGTGTGAAGAACTGTAAATTTTGAAGTACGTAAATGAGATAATTTTCAACAATTTTCTCGATACAAAAAATACAAGGTTACAATTTTGGCGCATACATAATTTTTGTTTAATTTAACATGAGCCTCCCCCACAGGTTGCTTAATAGAGAGAATATTCGATACAGTATTCGTACTTGGCAGGCAGATTAGGCACCATCATTTCTATTATTTTAAGTCGATTTTATTAGGATGAGACTAGCAGGCTCAGAAGGAAACTGAAACTATGGGCAACAGCTCATGTCCTGTTTCAGTTTCAAAAATAATGCGGAAGTCAAATTGGTTTTACCGAGTTCCAATAACGAGAGCTTGCTATATTCGACGCGTATGTTTTTAACCTCCCGCTATAAAAACCAATGATTTTCAAACAATGGGTAAGTCATTGTTTTCACTCCAGTTTTTGAAAATTGAGTTCTCATTAGATCGTGACGTTTTGAGGTCCTAGGAAAATATTCTGGCTTTTTTGCGATGATGTCCATATATCTGTATATATGTGCATGTGTGCTATTTTCCTCTAAAACCGAGATCGATTGTCATGTACCGCATCGAAATCGGTTGATTCGATCGAGAGATATTGTGGACGAAAGAAATCTCGAAAAAGTGTTTTTTCAAAATTACTTGAAAACTTTCCGTGAAATCAATTTTATGTAATAGAATTTATATAAAGCTGAAAAAATTGCGTCGATTGCCGTAAATCATAATTAATTACATTCTTTTCATTTACAATAAGCTTTTTAACAATAAGCTTAAAATGAGCTACGCACAAATGTTACAGATAAGTTGCTTACTTCGGTTTATTACTGCCGGCTGTACTAGGCCGAGTCTGTATCACAGACGGCAGTTCCTTCCTCTATGATACAAAGAATATAGTATCTCTAATTATGGTGTATATATATGTATCCAATTAATACCTGGTACAAAAAATTTCTTGTATTTTTATTATTAATGCTATTTACTATTTAAATTTATGGGTTAGTTTATAATTTGACATATTCTCACAAAGTAGCTTGGCAACTTCACGTTCGAATGAAGGTTTACTAGTGTTACGGCCCTGAGATGCCCAGACAAAGGTCGACTGGAGTAGGGCCCATCTATACTCCAGCTCGACGGGCAACCAAGTAGAGGACCCGAATGGTCTATGGATAACGATTACAGAAACGGCTGATAAATAAGCAAGCACCACTTACCGATTTACGGAGGTAGGGTTGACCACGGGGTACTTGTCAGGTGGGAAGTGATGTGCATGTAAGTAGTGTGTAGCGGAGTGTACACTGTGTAACCTGACAGCACCGCTGATCCAGGACTGCCGATCCAAAGCGCTGCTTCTCAGAATGTGCTCACTTCCGGGCGCCGAACTCCAGTATAAAGTGACTTAGCACAAAACTATGGTCTAAGTTTATATATATTCAAACCTCAGAGTTCAATCAAACAAGCAAAATCACTTCGTACTATATCAAAAATGCTACGCAAGCCACAAATAACACGCTCGATTCTTCTAGACTATAGTCTAAGTGATTCCGTGCGATATCAAAACGCCGCATAGGCAACTATTCGACACAATTAATAACAAGCGAAGTTAAATTAATCACGCAATATCAAACAAGCGCCTAGTCACGTATCTTAACGAAAATAAACTAACACTATAGAGGCCGAGCGCTTTAACGAATTTAACTTCTCGACGAGACGGACACGTGTGTCTCTTCAACCGACTACAGGCAACTGGCGTCGCGCAGGCGTGCTCAAAAGGGACTGCCCGCCCTCTAGAGGAATGCAGTCCGTCCAAAAGTTAAACCGGTTCTCGATCGGGCGCAAACAAACCCCCGTCCCGGACATAAGGACTTATGTCTGCGAGTAACTGGCCAAACGGGATAGGGTCGCGACGGCACGTTGCACAACACCGCCGCAGTGTGGGCAAGCCGGAGGGTCGAATTCTCACTGGATGCCTTTCGTGGACATTGCAGTACCTAACTAAGTCCTGTTGGTGGACAGAAATTCGACTATTTCTTTCAAAATCTATACGTGCCTCTACAATTCGTTCCACAATCCGACCGGATCAGGTCCGGGAAACCGCGACGCGATACGAAGCGGCCCACCGTGGCCACAAAGGCTTTAGTGCTGAGGGCACTCACAAGTTTCAAATGAACGGCCGTAGTGGAGAGGCACACGAAACGCACAGGTAGGCCTTATGTAAACGCGTGTTACGAAGATCGGAGGACTTGGCGAGGAAGGGGCCGACAAATCTGTTCCGACTCCAACGAATGGTCGGGTGGCCCCGACGCGGTCGGGTGGTAAGTCACCCATCGTCAGCAGCGATATGGTGGCCTTCAATTTATCACAAGGTAAGCATTCCAAAAAAAATGACGCTCCGAATAGTGCGTCGGCAAGCCTAATCCAAAGCTCCCGCTGCAATAGTCCAAAGCGTTACATCCGGCGTAGGCACTCTGAACATTATGATGACCGAACGAAGGCGTCATCCTTAGGGAGCAGTAACGGGTGTCGAACCCCGTACGGCAATTGAGAACCTTTCAAATGTCCTCCACCGCACAGTATCCAAGCGTCGTTTTTCTTTTTGCCAAAATTATTTCACCGTGCGCAAGTGAAATGCGGCGACTAATTTTGACGAAAAATGCCTACTTGTGCTGTTATTAGCTATAAAGCAAGGAGTGAAGTGTCGAGTGTAGCCAAAGGAAGAATTTCTT
>DWHP01000262.1:0-21920 GCA_018247895.1 Parnassius honrathi
CTCTAATAGTTCACACGCGCGGACACTTAATTCACAAAATCGCATCACTTTTACGAATCAAAATCCACATCAAACCGTTATTCAAGCGACAAAACAGGAGCGACAATCCGTCTACGGCCAAGTTCCCGCCAAAACCACCAGGAGGTATTCAATTCGACTGTATGTTTCTTTTTTTTATGTGTGTTATCTCAGAACTTTTCTCTGGGTGAACCGATTTTGATGATTCCTTTTTTATCTGAAAGCTGGCGCTCCTCTTATTGTCCCATGGTTATCCTTAACAATAAGACTCCGAATAAAAACGATGATGTTCCCTTTTTTTATCATTGGATGACAAACGAGCACACAGTCCAGATCAGTCACCCGTGAGGACTAAGATGGAAAGCCTCGTTTCCAGTAGAAAAGGATCAGCGGATCTCTACTCTCACCATACGAAACGCAGCATTACGCTGCTGTTTTACGCTAGTGTTCTGTAAGAGCGTGGTCCTTCCCCGGTCGATCCGAGCCATTCGTGCTACAACCATAATATAGCTGCAGCGTGACTCTACCACGTACAAAATCGTAGTGGAACCACGCTATGTGTGTGTGTTTTTTTTTTTGAGATGCCATATATTTGTACTAGATGATAAATTTCCTTTTTTTGCCTTAAAGTTAGTCTGGGTAGTTATTACCCTCTTCCCTATTTCTGCTGCTAATCAGCCGTGGGAACACTGCTGTAATACGATTTAAAGGGTATGTAGCATTCCATTTTAGTCCTTATAAGTATGAACATATATATGCGCTGTAGCGTTCTTTGTTTTGAAATAGGTTATAATAGCAGCTTTATGCTGCTGTTTAGTATAATGACTGCCTCGTTGGTCTAGCGGTTGTAAACGCGACTGCTGATCGTGAGGTCCTGGATTCGAGTCCCGGGTTGAGCCAAAAAATATTAATCCTTTCCGTCATGAAATTTTCAGCAGAAGTCCTGAGACAAGAATTTGGCGGTGTTGTGTTACACCCGTGTGCCTCAGAAAGCACGTAAATTCTTTGATCTTTCTCCGGTCGGAATGTCGTCGCATCGGAAGTGCTTGCGCATACACTCGGGCACTTTAATCACGTCCCGCGCAGTTTGCTAGTCTTCGTTAAGACTGGCCACCGTAACCAAAATTCGATCTGGAGAATGTTATTATTATGAGTGAAAACCTTTTTAACTAATATGTCATATATTACACCGTAGTGCTCAGGGGTGACAACGTATCCGCATTTCTCAAGGCATTATAGATCTGTATGAGCCACTTACTACCAGGTGCATACTTGTGTGGAGATTTCCAGCCGGGAAAGGTGTTCAGCCCGGGAAACGGCCAATGCTCCATGTATTATATCGGAGCTGTTCTATATATAACTTATCTTCAGAACTTTAATAGCGTGATTTAGACTTCGGTGCGCTTAAGGTGCAGCGACAACGTTGCCACACTTGTAAACATTTTGTTAGTGTGACAAGTTGAAAATATTTCGAACACTTCATTGTTCATCGACATCAAATGTAAGACAGAGCTCCGTCGTTTTAAAGAATAATTATGATAAACGAGCACACCATGGTATAGCTGATGGTACAGTAGATGCTGTGACTAGGGTTGCCTTCCGTACTATAATTCAGTCAATTGTAGTATGATCGGGAATAGAGTATTTCGAAATGAGCAACAAAACCTTTTTTAGAATTTGAATACTGGCCTCTTATAATCTTAATGACATTCAAAAAATTAAAAAAAATGTTTAAAAACAAAAACTATGTTGGTTTAAGTTGACACGTCGTAACAGAAATGGAGCTCACGCGTGAACATTTCCGTGCCATGATTTATCACAATTTTCGTCACGGTTTATCTCAAGATAAATGTCTCAGCGAACTTATTTCAATTTATGATGTTGAAGCACCGAGTTAAACGACAATATACCGCTGGTATGCCGAGTTCCGACGCGGTCGTGTGTCGCTCAGCACTGTTTGCAGGTCGATCAGAACAGCGGTCACGCCTGAAAACATGGCAGCTGTGCGAACTATTATATTAGATGACCGTCATGTAACATATGAGCAGATTCGGGCTGTTATCAGTATCGGAATGACTGCAATTCAGTCGATATTACATAATGAGCTGTGTGCAAGAAAGCTAGTTTCCCGCTGGGTTCCCCACAATTTGTCCGAAGAGCAAAAGGCGGCTCGTGTAGATTGGTGCCGTAATACTCTGCAACGCTTTAACGGAGGGAAATCAAATGTCGTTTATAATATCGTCTCAGGTGACGAATCATGGATTTATAATTTATTCATACGAACCTGAAAGAAAACATCAGTCAGCAGTTTGGGTCTTCGAAGACGAGGTCAAACCAACGAAAGTGGTTTGCTCCCGCAGCGTGTCAAAGAAAATGGTCGCTCATTTGTCTCGAAAAAGGGGCATGTTGCTACAATTCCTTTACAGGAACGCAGAAAGGTTACCGCTGAGTAGTATATCACAGTTTGTTTGCCAGAAATGATAGCCGAACTCCGAAAGAGTAATCCGAAACGTCGCATCATCTTACATCACGATAATGCGAGCTTTCATACGGCTCGGAAAACAAATGATTTTTTGAAGTAGGAAAACGTTGAGCTGATGAGCCATCCTCCGTGCAGTCTGACCTGAGCCCAAACAATTTCATTATATTCCCTAGAATGAAGGATTTATTACGCGGTCATCGGTTTGAAGATTCCGAAACAGCTGTGGAAGCGTACAAATTAGCCATTTTGTCAATATCAACTTCAGGCTGGAATTACTGTTTTAGTGATTGGTTTGTACGTATGGAAAAGTGCATTAAGTCGAACAAATAAAATACAATTTAGCTGTACCGTGCATGTGGTTTTTCTTATTATCGATCATTTCAGTGTGCCCCTCGGTCACAAGTTAATTCCGGTACTCCAGGACATGTTCTCGAAAAATATTAGCATGACCGGTGTAAAATCATCACTAGTGCTGTTGAGCGCATAGCATTTAATGTTACTGATTTGCACTACATCATTAATATGCAAAAGAAATCGTAGTACCAGATATCTTGTTCATCCGATACTGTACCTGTTGGTAAGTGGTGATGAAGCCGTAGCTGGTAAATCGCACTCTCTTAGAGTTACAAAAGCCTATAAAGGGGTGATGGATACTGTTTAACCTTTTATGTACGTTTTCCCAACATTTTACGAGATGATTATCAAATTTACTGTGAATAAGATATATAATAATATAATCATAGTGTTAATATCATCATTTATTTATTTGTTTGGTTCACCAACAACTGTTACACTAATGTATATACTTAATTCTAAGACAGTAATATAAACCAAGTGCACATTCAATAATTTGTAAACACCGCATGCTTAGTGCTCACAGCATTTCCTACAAGCCTTTACGCAATAGATAAAAATATACAATACACAATTAAAAAAGAAAAACAATACAAAATAATTAGGTACTACAAAGAAATATTAATAATTTGATAAATTTTGCACCGAAACGTTAAAATAATCGTGGTGAATATCTACTACATTATTATAAGTATTTAAAAGTCTAGGTAAGCAAAGTCTAGGTATTGGGGAATTAGATCCCAGTACAGTTTTACGAAGGGGTGGCGAAAGAGGACTAATGTACTTACGAGGATATCTACTTGGGATACGAAAATTAAATTTACTTTGTAATAAAGGACAATCTAACTTATTTCTAAATATTTTATATAAAAGTTGGAAATCCAAAATATCCCGGCGTTTAGACTGTGAGACCATTTTAAATGTCTTTAATCTGTCAATATATGATGCATTTTTATATGCTTTTCATGTTGAAAAGGCAAGTTGCCATAAAAATCTTTTTTGTATGTGCTCAAGCCGAAGAGTATGGATAGAATAATGGGGACGCCAGACTGTGCTACAATATTCTAATATAATTCTACCAATTGAGAAGTATAAAAGTTTTTATGTGGGTAACATTACGGAATGCTTTAATATTTCTTATAACCTAATGATTGAGATGATCTTTTAATAACACTTTCCAGTTGTGATATAAATATAAGCTTTTTAGCGAATACTACACCTAGGTCCTTAACAGTTTCCACTTCTTGTATAACTACTCCATTGAGCGTATTGAACATTTTTGCGCGTGAATTTGACGTGTACACATTTTTTTTAGATTAAGTTTCATTCCGTTAATATCGCACCATTTAGAAAGTCTAATTATATCCTCCTAAAGAAGTATCATGTCTGACGTTTTATTAAAGATTTGTAGAATTTTAAATCCTCAGCATATATAAAACAATTGAAATGTAAGAAACAATTAGGAATATCGTTATTAATATGCTACATAAAATTGACCTTAAATGTGATCCCTGGAGAACTCTGTAAGTGATGGGAAATACATCGGAACTAAACCCATTGACGGCAACAAAATAATTTCGACCTTCTAGAGAAGACCTTAACCACGCGAGAATAGGGCCTGCAAAATCGTAAGCTTCTAATTTTCTTAAAAACATAACATGTGATACTCGATCGAAAGCCTTACTGAAATAAGTAAATATTACATCTGTTTGTTGTTGCATGTCTACAGCTTTCACTAATCAACAAATGTAACTAAATTAAAGCAATTCGAACGAAATTTGACAAATCCATCTTGGTCATCTCTAATAAACTGTCTTGCATAATTTTGAATATAAGGACATATTAGTGATTCAAATATTTTGGGAAAGTTTGATAATATTAAAATCGGTCTATAATTACTAACCAAAGTATCATTATCCTTTTTGTGTAGGGACAACTTTAGCGACCTTCCACGTATGTGGAAAGCGTCCTGTTTGTAAAGATTTGTTATATATAAAACAAAGAGTTCTATGGCACATTCAGCGATGTATTAAAGTGAAATAGAGTCTGGGAAAGCTGCTTTTTTCGTTCTAAGCCCTTAAATTTTTTTAAACTGATTTTTCATCCAAAATCAAAGTGCCAAAATGATAATTATTGTTATCCAAATATGTTAAGTATTGGTTATTTGAATCATATTTATCAAGCCTGTTAGGATTGTCCACGGTGTATACGGAGAAGAAATATGAGGCAAAATGATTGCATATATCAGACCCATCTGTTATAATCACATTACCATTAGTCATTGCACTCGGATACTTACTACCCCCATGCCGTTTAGTTTTGATATAAGACCAAAAAGCTTTAGAATTTATGACTGTATTATCTTCTATACATTTCATGTAAGCGTAGTAGCAAGTTTTAGCTAATTTATCACATCTCTTATTAAGTAATTTTAGGCTGAGTAAATCCTTTGCGTTATTATATTTTTTATACCTAGACCTCACTTTATTTTTTTCCTTCATTACATTAATCGAACTCCGACTAAACCAAACAGGATATTTACCACTTTCAATCGATCGTACTCCATGGGACAAATTTTTCTATTGTTAAATTTATAATTTTGTAAAAAATTGGAACGATACTATTTATATGATCCAGCCCCTTAAATAACAAATCCCAATTGATTTTACTTGAATGTTTACGAATTTCGTTATATCCATTTTTATAGAAATTACGTTTTGTGACATTAGAATTGTATTTTAGTTTATATTTATATTAATCGTATGATATAAATGATTTATGTCGCTCAATATATCATTTGTCTCGTTAAAAGTGCATTGTAAACAATTTACTGGAATTAAATCGAGGATTCTCTTCATTTTATTTTCGGCGAAATTGCACTGTCGTAATTTATCAATATAATTGAAATCTATAAGACTTTGCGCCATAAAGGGAGCAGTATAATTGCTATTCAATTTATTGACGAGGTTCCACCAACTGTGCAAGTCCTTAGTTTCAATTTAACAAACAAAAAATTACATTTACTAAGAAAACATTCTAATATTTTAGACTGAATTGGTGGGGGAATATAGACAGCACAAAGGGAAATTCGAAAATAGTACTTTCCATTTGTAACATCTACAGTAACCGAAATATGTTCACATTTACTTTCCTACATAATCATTCTTTTTGACTTTAGTCTACTACATACCGCTATCAATACTCTTCAACCATCATTATTAGAATGAAAACCTGTAGTTTCCCTATTCCTTCTATAAACTAAATATCTGTTACTAAATATTTCATTATTTATAATTTTATGATTCAACCATGTTTCAGTCAATATGATGATATCATAATCAAAATAACACAAATTACGGTAAAAATTTAAAATTTTTGTTCGCAAACCACGTACATTTTGGTCGTAATTACTTAAATGTAAATTATTGTATTTTAGATAAAAAATATGCAACATACATTATTATTAGATCTATATATAACTAAGAAGATTATATTAATTTCTCCAGGACAGTCGTGTTTTTGATTAAAATTCTCGTCCTTTCTCATGTTGATTCGTTCATTTCTCACCCAAACGTATTTAAAGTTATTTTGTTTCGCTTTTATCCTGACGGCTGCATATAAGGCTTTATTGGCTTGAGAATCTTATTTCCGGGGAAACCGAGATGAGTTGAGCTAAGCTTTTTGGAGACATCCATTTTATTAGATTTAATCGCTGAAGCCAAGAACTGATCGCGTATGAAAGGTGTTGTAAACTGAACAATAATTGAACGTGGTCGGGGGCTGCTCCGATTTATTTTTGCAATGCGTGTACAGTTAACAATTTTATCTTCGCTTATGTTGCAGTTAATTACCTTAAACATATCCTTAACAATATTTAACACATTTTCCGTCTTCCTTTCTGGAACACATTGGATTTCTGCATTTGATGATCGTGCACTTTGTTCCAGTTGGTTGACGCGTATCGTTAGTTCCTGAACAACAGATTTTACTTTGCAATTTTCATCTTGAAGCTCTTTATAACTTTTTTTCATAGCTATACTTTCCATTTTACACTTTTCAAATTCAGCGTTCATAAACTCCATAGATTCCTTTATTTTAGATAATTCTTCACTTACATCCTTTAGCTCCTTATTCAATGTGTCTAATACACTTTTACTTATCTTATTATAAAGGCTCTCCATTTCCTTCTGTATCACAGTCTGCACTATTTCTCTTACTTCATCTCTAGTCACTGGGGAATCGCTGCTTTTGCATGGGGGGGAATATGCTTGTTTTTTACTTCCTCTGACAGTAATGTTCCTTACTGGCGTATTATCATCCTTTCCTGACTTCGGAGCTTTACTTGTACATAATGGACACTTCCAACCATATGGTGACTCTGTCACGTCCTGATTTTCAGGTAAGGCAAGACAAGATTTGTGATAAACTTTTTTACAACTAGTACAACGCAGGAATGCATCATGAGCGGATCCTCCATCACAACAACCCCATGACATCTTAACACTTGAAAGCGGAGTGTTCGGCATCGCGAATTATAAAGTATATAACTATAATAACAAAATTGAATGTAGTTGGTAATGCCTACACAAAAATGAAATAGAGTTCTTATAAAATAGAAACAAAAATGTATATAAAAAAAATATAAAAATATAAATATTAAAACAATGGATTTAAAAAAAAATATATATATGTATATAAAAAAGCAGTTGCAGTTTTGATCTTGCGCCACTTAGTTAATGTCTGAGAGAGTGAAACCAATCCACCACTTAGTTGCGTTGAATAGTTGTCTAATTTTGCACCTGTATGTGATGTTCACGATATTAATATATGAATCGACGGGTATATGATAGACTTGATAATTTATCAGTCACAAATACCGTCACAACACTTATTAAACACATTAATTATCACTGTATTTAGACTATATTTTACTTTGCAAATACGTCCATAATTAGCAGAGAGGTTTAAAGGCTGTTTAAACTTCGACAAATATTGAAAATGCACCATTAACCAATTTTAATCAATTTTAAAAAGCTGGGAACGAAAGAGCTTGTCCGCGTACGCGTACGAACCAACGTTGTTCTTTATCTTTTGTATTCAATTTGATTCACTACATTTGCATACTTGTGTCTATACTTTATGAAATGTGTAACACCTATAATTAAGTTAACACTTAGTATTTATAAAATCTTGTAAAAACATTATGCTTTTGTTAGCGTATGTCCTGTCGGTGTTAAGTAAATAAATAAAAAAAAACTGTACTAGTACGCAGGAGTCCAATTAAACAACGTTTCCTGACAAATGCTTTCTATTGTCACACATATTAAAAACTTACATATAAATCTCTAACTTTGTAGACATTGTTGACTTAATTGTTACTGATAGTAGGCTGGGAAAAAGATTCTTCGTAGTTTGTATGTATAAAATTGAAGGAAAATCTCTTTGGTTGTACTGTTTGTATCTGGCTGGTTTTATAAAAATTATGTATTTTTATTCATTCTGACCTGTCTTATGATAGGACATAAAGAAAAAGAAAAATAAAGGGTAAAAAACACTTTCCCGCCATTTTTTATTTATTTTACTGTCCGCTAAAATTAGTGAATCTAACGAAAAAATTTAATAATTTCTAAAGTTTTATTACAAAAAAGAGAAAAATGCGAATCAAATCGCCAAAAGAAATTGTGACGTTTATGGATATTAGGCCAGTAAGAGAAGCACAAAGTTGGTTCAAGCGTTTTCAGTTTAGAAGCTTTTTTTGAAGAAGTAGAGCAAGAACGGCATATTAGTAGTTACGACATAGCCGAGGTATTGGGGATTGACCACAAAACGGTTTTGACACATTTGAAAAAGTCTGGCTATACAAAGAAGCTCGACATTTGGGTATCAAACGAGCTCACTGAAAGAAACCTAATGAATCGTGTTCTCATTTGCGATTCTCTAATTCAACGTAATAAAATCGAACCGTTTTGAAAATATTAATTATTGGTGATGAAAAGTCGATCACCTACGATAATAACGTTTGAAAAAGATCATGTTTGCAATAAGGTGATGCTGTGCGTATGGTGGGATTGGAAAGGCATCGCTTATTATGAGCTCTTACCGCCGGGAAAAGCTATCGATTCGGATTTCTACTGCCAACAATTAATTACACTCAAGCAACAAATTGAGAAAACGCTGGAATTGATCAACAGAAAAAGAGTGTATTTTCATCACGATAACGCCAGACCACGCACATCATTGGCTTCTCAGCGAAAATTGGGAGAGCTTGGTTGGAAAGTGTT
The DNA here is from genome assembly GCA_018247895.1 of Parnassius honrathi. Classification (NCBI taxonomy): domain Eukaryota; kingdom Metazoa; phylum Arthropoda; class Insecta; order Lepidoptera; family Papilionidae; genus Parnassius; species Parnassius honrathi. The sequence continues at coordinate 9,136 of DWHP01000262.1, forward strand.
AATGCACCCATCTTATAGTCTTGACCCTCGGATCAGTCTTCACCCACAGATTTTTACCTGTCAAAATAGGTAAAGATCTGAGGGTGACGACTAATGTAATACTACCGAAGTCTCTTTAGAATTCTTTGGCTAGTATTAGGTTAACATCAAGAGTGGACTGTCAAAACTGCCCGTCGCAGTTTTTTGATAAAAATGTCCCATTTCTAAAGCAAGGGGATTACGTCACTATCTACAAGATGGCAACAACTTATTAAACAAAATAACACGTATATATTATAATTAAATGACATTTAACTTTCTAAAAAAATGTTATGAATTTGTTACAAAATACGAAAAACCTTTTTCCCCGACCTTTTATAAAACTAGATATTTTCTTTGTCCACACGTATACACACCCACACGCGCACACAAACAATTAGCTCAATGTACATTTTTACACGTTTACACACCCGTACTACGCTTAGACAATTATAAAATAAATATATTAATAAATTCGTCGCACACTTATCTATAACTATACTAATAGTTTTAATGTACAACCTTGTTTAATCTTTGTCAATATTTTGTGCAGTCGTTTCATCTTGAAATATTTTTTTACCAATAGCTGAAGTATAATTAATTAGGAATGTTGTATCTCTTACACTAGTCTTTGTCACACGTCACGTGTCAGATAACCGCTCCTAAAATTGTAATAAAACTTCACCTAAGGTAAGTTTGTTCAAACTTAGAATACCATAATTAGCAAACTTACAATTGTATAACTTTGATTGTTGTCACTTAGTAAAATTTCATTTTCATTTTTCGTGATTTGAATTTACAAACGAAGTTGCTTCACAAATAATTTAATTTATTAACTATAAGAAGCTAATATGTTTAACAAATAAATGTTACAGTTATATCTTTGAGCAACAGTGTGAAAATATCAAGAACAAAAATAAAATTTAAAACGGTATTAGCGAATACATAAGTAATGTTTTTATTTGTAGAAGCAAGATTATGAAATATACATCGACAATTAAATATAGAGTAAATATTTTACTTTGTCTTTTAAAAAAAATTAAAGGAATGTCGCACTTATATTTTGTTTACAGTTTACATAAATCGGTGTAAAGTCTGTGTATATAGTGCATGGATTTTGTAAGACACGACCATATAACGAATGCTACTGTGCTCTAAACCTCGTTTTTTTAAATAAATTATTTAATTATGTTCATCCCCATTATGTGCAAAAATATGCAACAAAAACAGACATATAATTTTCTTAATGTTGGCTTATTTATTTATTTATTTTGCATCACAGCCTACCGCGAGCTACTTGGCAAGCGTTAAGAATATCTCGGGCGAGTTTGCAACAACTTTTATTATTGCTCCATTTACCTCTGTCGCCTCTTACGACACGCACGAGATGGTAGGGACAGTGGTAATTGATATTCTTTAGCGTAATAGATACCTCTACAAAGCGGTCGAGCACTAAATAGATTTTTTACAATTTACTTATGATACTGTAATTATGTTCCTCTAACTGGGACGCGATCTCTATGTGAATATTTGTACTTTGATCAAACAGAAAACGCGACTAATGCTGACATCAGCGTGACGTCGTAAGTTGGCACCATTTCCAACATCTTTGGTGTGTACAAGGGGTTAGTGCCTCAGTCTCAGTATGCACTTGATTGATAAAGTTATAACATCATTTAAGACATGTTTCCAAGTGATCATCGGTATGCGCTTTAAAATAATGACAATGACTATGTTTATATCTATTCTTCCAGGTCTTTACTAACTCGTAGAAATCCACAGCTAAACATGGGCCTTTCCTGTTTTAGGGAGGTTTTGGTATATTTGGTTTAGTTAATCTGGTCATCTGGCGTAATTAGAATGGTTATACCGCAGTCTATAAGCTATAAGATCGTTCTGGCCTTTTCTATAATCGCCTCTTAAATCTCTCATGTTATCCTTGGGACGACATGAGATGATTTGAGTCTGTTTACGCCTACTACACCTCACTGTCTAGGAGTTCAATAATAATAATAAAAACCGACAAGGATTCTATCCGGATTTTCACAATAGAACCGCAGTTCTGACCTGTCTAACAATAGTAATCAACGATGATTAACTTATGGAACTGGGATTAATGTATAATTTTTTTTACAAATTTCTATGTACGGTGTTGCTTCTGCTGTCAGCTTAACATCGTCTACAGTATATGCGTAGCGAAGTAACGATTATGGCGGACGGTAGTGCGTAGTTGCCACCGGCATTGGTCCTCGCTCTAGCGTTGATAGCCTGCAAACAGACACCGACATGATCAAACCAATCCTCCAAAACCCTTTATCGAACGCCGTCTTAGATACCTCTGCGTGATATCGATCTAATTACTGATAACTATGCCTAATAAACTGTTAATATATACATATAATGAATATTAATAAACTCATTCTAAAAGCGAATATTATTTCGTAAAATTTAGAGATAAACTGTTTCAAGTTTAGGTTTCAACGCTTTTGTAAATCCTACATTGAAATGCTTGTTACATAAGAGGGCGTTCGCTGAAGGCTCGAGATGTAGAGACGGGGACACTCATTAACAAATATTATAAAAGTAAAGCAGAAAGTGAAACATTGCGAAGTGCTAATAAGCGTAGTGTGAGCCTTGAGATAAGGTAAGACTTGTGCAAACACACCGTGACGCCCGTTCTAACTGCTCTACTAGCGTCAGACACAAAATGCGCAACTAATCTTCTTTGTTTTGTTACAATGAAGGCAAGGCTTGAAAGAAGAAAGTTATTAGATTAAACTCTGCAGCAAACGTGAAATGTACTAAGCTACCACCGCCCGCGTGATCAGCACCGAAGTGTTAACATGTTTTCAACAACCGAATGTTGTTTGATTAATACTGCAGAAGGCAGTTAAGAGGAAGAAAAATAGATATTCTTGTTCTAACCATGTTGTTGAGTATCAAAAAATATCGTAAGGTTTAGAAACACAATACAATATATTATTCGTACTCCAGGAAAATATCAAATTGGGTAACTAATAGTAAATTTTTTATTGCAATGTTCAATTAATAAATATACCTAGCTATGGTTTATGTACTCGCATATATAGTTACGACAGTATTGTGTTGTTGTCTTCAAATAGGTATATTGGTTTGCAGCAACGGAAAAGCAGAAGAATAAAAATAAATCCGTAGGAGTGACGCCACAACCACAGCTCGGTCATTCTAACGTGAATCTGAATGCATATTGGATGGCTCGAAAATGTCCAGTAAAAATAACAAGACCGAAAAGTTACTTGGTAGATGGGACGGAAGGTGGAGAAGTGTTGTAAGGAGAGCGGTGCTTAATAACACAGAAAGACGGAAAAGTTAATTCGTAAGAGATTGGAAGAAGATGGAGAAGTGTGCGTGGAACGGCGCTAGTGCTGGTGGGGGGTACTCACGGGGGGGTGTCGGGCTGGCAGCGGGCGGCGGGGAGTAGCACCAGCGGGCCCGCCGCGCTCTCCACGGCCGCGTACAGCGGCGGCAGCACCTTGTGCGAGTGTGCCTCCGCTGCGGACACACACACGTTAGCGGCTCGACGCACGCACACGCATACACGCACTCACGTACGCACACACATACTACATACCCGACAGTCCGGCACCTGGCCGCGGCACCCCGTGCCCGCCACCCATGCTCTTCGGCTTCCGCTTGCGCGTCTGGATGCCGTCCTTCTTCATACTCAGCGGCCGATTTACCTGCGAACACGTGCAATCTTTTTACTCGTCCGGTAGACGGGGAAACTCCACGTAATCTGCCGCCACGCGCCCCTATCATCCTTCAAACAAGCGTATCTACTAGTGAGGAGATAATTGATAAAAGATTATTTATCTCATTATGAATATTCGTGGTCGCAGTGATAATTCTCTATCAGTCGGTAGCCCCGGTCGCGTTTATCTCGCGAGATTAGATGAGACCCTGTGTTTTGATTTTTTTATACAGTCCCAATATTTGCCGAGGAGTTCCCTGATAGCTGCGACTGCAGAGCTCCGATTAGATACCTGGCGTACTCCGCCGTCGTTACCTAATCAGTAGGACCGTTGTAATCGATGCACAATCGCCGGCACACGTGAGATACTACTATCTAGCACCAGTAGGCCAGGTGCTAATAGATACTGCGTCTTTGTGTTATCTGAACACATTCATGCGACAGATTATGCCATCATTGGTAAGGTGTCTGTATCTGTATCATAGTGTCACTCACGTTGTGCAACTTGTAGTAGAGTCCGCAGGCGTTGCAGACCGGCTCTCCGTTGTTGTTTCGCCTCCACAGCGTCGTGTTGGACGTGCGACAGTTGGCACACGTCACTCCCAAGCGTCTGTTGCCGTTAGGAGGCTGTAAGAAACGTATTCTATCAGTATAATAGCATAGTAAGGTGGTTCCTTCAAATTAATAGAAACCGCCGTGTAGTGGCGGTGGAATTACTGCATCATACCCTGGGTATCGTCAGATGTTACGGAGCAAATTGAAGAAGGAGATGGGTATGGGTAATAAAACTTTTGTTGCCAGCCCGTTTGTCAAGTGTGATAACCATGGAAAATATTTCTCTAACGAGGATATAGATGCCTCTTGTGAGTAATCTATGGGGGCAGCCTTATCTTCAGCAGTAGGCTTTTAATAGGCCAAATTACACACACACGCGTCAGCCCGACTGGAGTAGGACCATGCTCTCACAGAATACCAGCGTGAAATAGCAGCTCAATTCTGCTGTTATGTATGGTGAGGCATTTCATCTTTCTCCTCAGGGGTGACATCACATTTGCATTTTTATTCCTAACTGAGCATGAATGTAGATGTTTATTGGTCACAGCATTCATTCACCACCGCGTGGACTGTGTGCTCGTTTGTCACACTTATCCATAAAATGGATAAAATAATGATGCGTGATGACGCAATGAGATGGAACAAGGATAAGCAAATGAAGCAAGCAAGTATTGAGTTATTGCTGCAGCGCACCAGTGCCTGTTGTGGTTTCGCTTTCTGTCCCTTGAGGGGCGGTCGGTTGACGCCGTTGATGCGCGTGTAGAGGCCGCACGCGTTGCACAGGTAGTGCCCGGTGCCGTCGCGCCGCCACAGCGGGGTCGTCGCGGCCGCACAGTTCACGCACTCCTTAACCTCGCCCATACCAGCCATGCCTGGAAATTACGGAAGTTTCTAGAGGAACTGTGTCCGAGACTGGTTACAAAAGGGCTGTTCCTTTCCTTATGCAACGGCTAAATATAGCCATGCCTGGAAGTAATTAAACTTTATAGAGTAATTATATCTACGACAAAAGAGCTGGTTCTTTCCTGACCTGGAGTTTCAGTCAAGGCGGCCACTCTCAGCGGAGACTAGTCTTTGCGCAACACAGGATCATCAAACCCAAGTGTACACAACCACAGCTGCACTCTCTATTCCCTCACTCTCATAGTCATATGAGGCGGTTTTCCGACACGACCGCAGAGAGTGCACATGCAGGAATGTATTCGTCAATTTGTTGTTTTCTTTTCTTCTTTTTTATTTTCGTTAAACCATTTTTAATTGAGATGTCCACAGATGTTAAAATTATGGGCCTTATGATGTTTGTGGCGTGTTGCAGTAACAGCTTCTTTATTTTCATGCTTTCTGGCTTTATTGCTTCCGTTCTATCTTTATTTCCGCAGCGCGGGATGCACCACCGCTGACTTCCTCTCCGGACTGCTACTGATAATTTCTTGACAGAAAAACCCAAAAACTGATTCTGATTCGACACGAGATCCGACCCCAAGATCTCACGGTCAGCAACTTCATTCACAATCACTGGACCAAGTCAAAGGCAGCTACATACATTAAACCAGGAACCGTAGCCAGCGTTCTTAACAATATCTCACGCGGAGTACCATTGTTTGATGATTTTAGTTTTTAGCTCTGTAAATGTTGGTTTATAGAAACGAATAAGATGAGGGTAAGTTTATCAGCATCTTCGTGAAAACAACTAGAAACAGTTAAAGAACTACGGCTGCCAATTCATCCAGCAAGTGTGGCAACAATGGAAAATGTTCAGCATTGGACGTTGATATTCTATAATCAATTAATTATTTGATGAATCATTATCATCATCATTACAGTCCCGCACAAGTACTTTTCTGAACATAGTCCACTCCTAAGGTATGCCACAAACACGGTCCTGATCCACCTGCAACCATTGACCTCCTGCGTCTCTTATCAGGTCGTAACTCCATCTAATGGAGGGCTGAAATACACTTCGCTTACCAGTACGAGGTTTCCAGACGGGAACCTTCCTTCAATTCTTCAAGCTACATGGCCGACCCATTGCCATTTTTGCTCACTAATCCGTTGGGCTATGTCGGTAGCTCTTGAATTAATAGAATGAATTGTTTTAAACATTAATTGTGCACGAAAATAATATGAGTACGTACTTGGATCGAAGGCATCATCGATTGGTAAAAGGTTATGCGTAGGCCACGCTTGTGCAGGTGTTGCGTAACCCTCCACCAACAAACCGCCTTCGTAGCCCGAGACAGGAACGTATTCCACGCCACCACCCTGCCCGAGGTAGTGCTCCCCTCCAACTTTGTATTGGACCGTGTTGCCATGGGTGTATAGCGTTACCTGATAGAAAAATAATCGATTACAGGTGTTATCTTCTACTATTTCTTCTTTTGTATAAAGATGGTGTAAGACAACCCCCATATAGCCCCGTGGGTATCGTAAGAAACGACAGGGGTTAACGAATTAGTAGCGGCTTCTTAATTAAAACTAAAACATTAAAAAGCTGCGGTTGCCGACGCCCCAAGCTTGGCAGCTACGGCAAATATCCCCCTAAGAGACTTCTCGTTGCTGCTGCAACGAGAAGTCTCTTAGGGGTCCTCGCCTCGTCCTTCGGTCATCCCGAACCCCACGTGTTCGTGGATGTCTCTGTGGTAGCCCCACTCGATGTAGTAGCTGTGATCTCTCCAGATGGTTCAGTTTCTTTTGTCTCTCTTGACACCCCTGTTCTTGTTCTGGTGCCCTCGACTCTCTCATTTTGTTCCTGTGCCCTCTTCATTTTTCCTACAACGACCAAAACCCTACTTCTCTAACCTAATCTAACACTCCCTATCGGTCGCTATCAATCTTGGGCAGGAGCCTACAGCGGTGAACCCTGGGGGAGGCCTTCAGTGGAGGACCTTTGTAATGCTATAATGGTATACATGTCTTCTTTCAATGCTTTTAAAAGAGCTCTAAAGTACATACTCTCCCTCCCCTTAATCATCACGTTTAGGCAGCGGATTGATGATCACGGTACCAGACTCCTCACGCTTTAGTTACAGCTGCTCACCGACGGACTATGTACCTTACACACAGTCCTTCTACTTCTGGCATAATCCACAGACATCTGTTAGCAAAAGTAAAATTTATATCGTATACGCGTCCCACTGCTGGGCATGCCTCCTCTTGTTTCTTAAAAGAGTTTTAGGCCGAGGACGGCGCTGCTCCGGCGTATTGGCGGACTGCGCACATATTTAGTATATGTTTTCATTTTTTAGAGAAATTAAGAGTTCCCTCAGGATGTTGTCGATGTTGAACAACATGCGGTAAATCAGCATCTAAAATTAGAACTAACAATTTTGTCGGTGCCAGCGAAGATCGAACCTGAGTTGTTTGCGTGCTGTGAAATTACAGCGAGTGCTTAGCTCCTGAGATACCACCGCTCCGGACTATTAGAAACCGTAAAAAATTTTGGCAGGGTTGAAAAAAAAATAGGACATCATGTTTTTCAAACCTGTCATCAAGTTAGGAACTATTTAGAGTACATTATAGGTATTAGCTAGCTTGAACTCGTGATGTTGTTTACATCACTCAAAGGGGTAAAATAATTAAAATTAAAAAAAATCGAATTAAAAACAAAACAAATAATTTTCAATTAATAACTTCTGAAGTATTAGTATACGTGCTAGCACTGACTGAGGGTTTTTTGTAATCGGCTTTACTTTTCTATTAAAGTTAAAGCATACAAGTTAGTAGTACTTTGCGGGTGAGCGTGTGTGCGTGTGCGTGCGTGTGTGTGTGTGTGTGTGTGTGTGTGTGTGTGTGTGTGTGTGTGTGTGTGTGTGTGTGTTAGTTAATTTAGTAATCTATGCACAGCAACTCACTTGTTGCGAGTTCGGACTGGGCGGTGCCTCGTACATGGCCTGTGATTGTGGTACTACGGAACCGTACACGACGTGTGCTCCTCGAGAGTTGAGCGATGAAGATGAGAGTGTAGGGTCGCTGCGGTACAGCAGCTGGCCTGGTGGTGACTCATCTCCTCTTGCCGCTCCTGTTGCGCTGCCGTACAGTGTGAGCAGTTCCTTGGTACCACCGCCATACGCACCATACGCGCCACTCGCAGCGTACTGCGGACTCTGACTAGCATACGCGTAACCACCATGCACGGATGTCACTGGTTGCAGGCTTGCGTACGTGGTCGGCCGCGGCTCGGCTTCACCGCGCGACTCGTATTTCACTTGTTGGTACGCAACGCCGACCGCTTGCTGGTTGCTCAGCGACGTGGTTTGGATCATCTCGAGCGTGGTCGTCGCCGCCTGCTCGCCGAGAGCCACTGCATACTGGCGGGCGTCCTGAACTACGTTCGCGTCACTCGTCGCCGAGTATGTTTGCATCTGTTCGTTCTTGTCTTTGTGAGCCAAGAATGCGTCATGCGCATGCTCCTCGGTCTCGCCGTCCTGCGCCACGATTACATGATGAGGGGTGCCATAACGTAGTGCTAATCCCCGTCCGTAAGTAGTTCTCGGCGGGCCGCGTGTGAATTGAGGCATCGGTCGTTTATCGGTGGGCAATGGTGACTGCAGCGCTCGATACGGCTCCTGCTTGAACGCTAGGTAACGGGCGGTTTCAGCTTCGGCGAGTCGCAAGCGCTCTTCATCATAGGTGTGATGGGAGACGCGATGTTCGGCGTTCTCTTCGAGCTTAGGTGCGTATTGCATCTGCTGGTCGGTTTCCAGTGGGGGTGGTTCAGGTGGTTCGTCTTTGACACCGTCGTCGGGGTGTAGTTCTCCAACTTCTGCGATATGGCCCGCGGTTGTAATAGTGCGCAGCGAGCGCCGAGATGTGATCACAGAGTGTGGCTCCCCGCCCGGCCCATGTTCGTTTGATCCTTCCATCTCATTACTGATAGCCACCCGTTCTTCATTCTTTACGAGTTGGAGTGCCTTGTCGGCTCCATCATTCGCAACCACACCATTTCCATTATCTTCGTTACGTTGCTCTTCGCTGGTGCGTCCCAGAGACGTTACGTTCTCCATTCTCTGTCAACAAATGTACAAAAATATTAGAACCTAGAAATTTGAAGTGCGTCTTAGATTTTGCGTCGGAAGGATGTAGTTGTACAATTGGAACCAGTCGTTAAGCAAACAGAGGTACGTGTTTGGAGCGGAAGAGTCGCCGCGGAAATACAAATAGGGACGAGTTCAAGAGCCGGCGCCGGCGCCGCCCCGGTCGCTGACTCCGCACAAGATCACCTATTGGTGTCCTAGCCTTGGTGTATAACTCAAGATTTTGTAAAAGGAACTAAATTAACAAATTCAAATGCATAGCAACTAGTGATACCCTTACACCTTACAGGGTAATATAAATGCTATTTGCAACAAAATACCTGAAAATATCTTCTTCGTTTGAAGGTGACAGGTGAATATTAGTTGCAGTGATCAATGACCAATCAGGTCGACTGTAGTTACGTTTATCAATTCAATTTTATGAAGGAATTATACAAACAAAATTACTTGGTGACAGATAATTACCAAGTTAATATTTTTATTAAACAAATATTGCATAAAAAGGGTAATATATCAATAAATGGTTGGCAATACCTCTTGAAGTGAGGTTATGGCTTCCACTCAGTTTTTAAAATGGATGTTATTATTAAAACAGTTTGTGTATTTACTTTAAAGTTCCGCTGGTTCTTCCCAAGACCGTGTCGAAACTAACGGTAAAAGTAAAAATGACTTTCAATAAGTATTATAATTTATAATCTATATTTTATAGAAATTATTCGATCCTTTTTAAATATATAAAACTATGAGTAACGCAAAACTATCGAGTCTATCTAGCATTTCCCATACACATACGTGGTAGCGCCACGCTGCAGCTATATTATGGTAGTAGCACGAATGGGTCGGCTCGATCGGGGAGTGACCACGCTCTCACAGAATACCAGCATAAAATAGCAGCTTAATACTGCCGTGTTTAGTATGGTGAGTGTAGAGATCCGGGGACCCTTTCCAACCGTAAACGAGGCATTCCGTCTTAGTCCTCAGGAGTTACAACGCATCTGCGTTTTAATTCTTAATCGAGGATAAATGTAGATGTCTACGGGCCAAAACATTCACTTACCATCAGGTGGACTATGACCCTCATTCTATAAAAAAATGCTCTTTCCTACTTATGGGACGAGATGATATGTGCTGATGTGGTTGAATATGGTGAATTTAGCTTTAGATATTTTCATGTAGAGTTTCAATACAATTACAAATTACGTCATCTTAACCTCCGAGTTAAAAAAACTGCGACACAACCTAAATTCCCTATTAAATCATGATTTCGAATTTAAAGAATTTCGGCAAAATAATGTTAAGATCTATTAGGCTCCAGTTAACGAAACTAGTTCTTGTTTAGTTTATAATTACTGTAACCGTTGTAATCCGCGCATAATTAAACGTCATCATATTTCATATGAACCGGTTTCAAAACGTTCATGAATTTGGAGCAATGCGTCGGGTGCTTCGATGCTCGCGGCGGAAGGACTGCGCTCAGGCGGTGTGTGCTCGTGACGTGCAAATAACATCACGCTCATAGAAATCTGCACCCTCTCGCCATCGCATTAAGGTTTCTTTTACCTTCTAGCTGCTCCAGCTCTTCGTAGCAACCAATTTTGTACTGAAGAGCACAGAAGTAAAACTCAAAACGGATCGGCGCCGCGCCCTCGCACTACTTTATGACGTGTTTGCTCAGCACACGGATCCAGCGATAACCACACCGGGCCCTACATCTTGTGATAACGTCTGTATTATTAAAAATATTTATCGTAGGCAGTCTGACGCGGCTACAGCCGAGTGGGGAAACCGATTCGTCTATGTCAACCACTCCTAAAAATCACTAGAGAAATATATCACGGTTTGTAGACAATTGTTAAACTTTTTGTTACTAATATAAAATGCTTAGATGAGACTCCAGTTTAATTTAACAAACATAACAAGAATTTATCATTAGAAAAGGGCACCATTTGTAGGCACCATTTACCTATTAAAATTACTCGTTCGTCAGATTCCGCGTCATTCACATCGACAGATGTAGCTAAAGATGATATGAAAGTTTTTATTTATTAAATAATAGTTGTGAGTTCTGAGACAACTCAAGCAATTTTTACTACATGTAATGCGAAAACCTGACTGTTAGTGGAACAAGAAGAAAAAACAGGGACAATTGTCATAAAAGTAGGGAGCAGCTTTATTCATCATTAAAAACGTGTTAAACATATAGCAAACTGTATAGTTTTAACCTGATTGTGAATGTTCGCACTTGGAGCGACGCACGCAACTTAAATCGCTCCGGCGGTACACTGAACGCTAACACCTACCTATTTGTAAGTCAACAACATTATATTAGTGCCTATTCAGTTATAAAACCATAATACTCACTCATATATGATTTGTTATTAGAAGAAAGAAACATTATATAGTAAGAAACTTTTTTCCTAGGAAGAGCTGCGATACAGATATACCATGATAGAAACGCGAACCGACACCAGATAAATGGGTTGACTCGTCCGGGGAAGGCCCACGCTCTCCCATATGGTAAGTGTAGATATCCGGAGATCTTTTTTTACTGGAAACGAGGCATTACACTGTAGTCTTGAGGAGTGACAACGCATCGGAATTTTGATTATTGATAGAGGATAGATGGGCCACGGGCCACGGGATCCACTTACCATTAGATGAACCATGTGTACGTTTGTCACCCTTATTATATATTAAAAATATTCCTCAAGTAACGCCACACAATTTAATAAAGTTGTAGTTAGATTAATAGAGCTCCCCCACAAACCGGCCTCCTAGAGAAATATTTGCCGCAGCCTCCACGCAGCGCATTTTTTGTTATTTTGAGCTACGATAAGGAAGATATTGTTGCCCATTACTTGTTTCAGTTTTTCACTGTCGTCCACGGTGAGATGTCTTACCCCGGCACTAGACTGTATATTATATTGTACTATTTACACGACTGCCCAGGAAGGGTTGTGTTTTTCGCGCGTATCTTGCGTATTTGTAAATTTCTTTGTTACCTCGTATCTTCCAAATGACTGGATATACTTCGACAATATTAATGTATCGTTTTATTTGTCTTAAAAACCTAAGTGTTCTCCGATAGCTTTTTTAAATATACAAAATGGCGGATTTTTGGCATAAAATAGTAATACGTTAATAAAAAAATTAACCAAACCTATGGAATATAAGATGTATGTTTAAATTTAATTAGGAATAATAAATTGGTTAATAAAATGTTTGATAACTGGGTTATAAAATATGCAATGTTTGTGTCGAACCTCGTGCTATTATATGAAAATAAAGAATAGTTATGAATATCCGTCGCCTTATTATATTTAAAACGAAACAAATAAATTGTTTTCAGTCAATTTTGAACCGTAAACTTTCAAGTTTTGAATAAAAATGTAATAAATAAATATTTTTTATTTTAGGAAAAATACATGACTGACACAAAAATACAAACT
>DWHP01000263.1:0-21907 GCA_018247895.1 Parnassius honrathi
ATATACACGATGTTGTGACACATATCACTATCTACAAACTGCAATATTGAATTACTATTATTACGTATCTGTAGCAAACACTTTGCTACAGATACGTAATACTATTTTATTTATTCTGTGGTACACTTATGATTGATACTATCACTGATAAATTGGATAAATTTATATTTCTTTGAATATTTGATTAAGAAAACTAAATATTGACGCTTAAAATTTTGTTGCCATGTATAGAATGTGTTTGCATTTTGAATAGATTACATACATGATTATACTTTGAATTATACCTGTATTTAACTAACGAAATAAACCTGGCTCTAACTCTGTTGGCATTTTAAAATTTTGTTCGACTATTCGATATACTGAAGACCCCGAACCGAAGAGAAAGTATACGTAGATATAGTATGGATGTGATAAAAACGGAAGTACGTATATCAGTATCAGGATCATACCAAATTGAAATCCGTCTCTGTCTACACTTCCGGTTGACCGGCGTGACAATTTATGTTTGCAAAATTTGGTTAATCAATTTTACCGAACCCAAATCTTAGAGACTGATAACATGTTTTGCTAACGTGGTGAGCATGAGCAAATCTTAGTAAAAAACGGAGTAGCCATTCGACGCATTCTTAGGGAGTCTTACCACAGAATAAATAATAGTGGTCTTACATGCTGTTATATACCTATGTGCGGCCGTGGAGGGAAAAGGGGAAATCTCATGCCGGGCAAGATGTTATGCTCGAGGAGCGGCCAACGCTCCGAGTTAATGCTGTTAGCCTTTCACTGCTACGTAGGTCTCAGGGCCCGCGGCTTGAGATTCCGTTTCAGAGCAATTTTATATTAAACTGTTTTACTTAGAAACTTTGATATCGCGATTTAGGCTTCGATGTATTTCGCCTGCGGCGCAACGACAGCCCCACCACATATGAATCAGTGGACTGCGCCGTACGATGACACCGCAGGAGAATCCATCAGGTGGTTCTAATGGTGATGGTAATCCCGTTGGCGTTGCAAGAGACGACTATGGGAAATTCTCGATAGATGCTAGCGACCTATTATATCGTAGTAACCATAATACGTTTACCACCTACTTATAATCTTTCAATTAATGGTCAATAATCACAAACTTTTAACGGTGTAAGAACTAAGAGTATCCACTACCCCATATCGTTACACGGGTGTTGTAATAGTGTAAAGGGAACTAGTACCTTAGACGGGCAGCAGCATTTTCCTGACGACAACTCAAAATAATGAAAAAACTGCGCTTACCAACCGCCTGCCAAGCGTGGCAACTACGACAAAATCCTCCCTTATAGTCCGATCTATGGGGAGACTTACGTTTGCCAGTGGCATTTTGAAGTAGACTTAAAATTAAATTGGGAATCCCTTTTATGTTCAGCAGTAGACCGAAAAGATCTCCGATTACGTGGTAGAGCCATGGTGCAGCTAGATTACTGGTATAGGTGTAGCACGTAATAAGTCGGTTCGACCGGGGAGTGACCACGCTCTCATATAATACCAGCGTCAAATGACCGTTTCTGTGTTTCGTTTGGTGAGTGTAGAGAACCGGAGACCCTCTTTACTGGAAACGAGGCATTCCGTCTTAGTCCACACGGTTGACAAGGCATCTACATTTTAATTCGTTATCGAGGATAGATGTAGATGTCCATGGGATATCGAGGATGGATGTAGATGTCCACAGCAACTGTGGACTGTGTGCTCCTTTGTCACCCTTATACTATTAAAAAAAATTAAGCCAAATAATACCTTCGACATATCGTGTAAACCAAATTTAATTTTTAATACTACTTATTTAAATTTGAAAGTAAAACATACCATAACCCTCGGTAGTGGGTGGAAAATTGGCATTATATTTAAATATTTAAAACTTTATGTAAACAACGACGATGACAAGGTTTTAAAAAATTAAAGTTTAAATGAGAAGTAAAAGTGGACTCCAAAGAACTAAAAATAATGAAATAGTTTTGTACTTCCATGAAGTGGACTTTTATTTTTATTTTTTTTAAAATCACATGATCACAAACTTTATGCATGTATATCAAAAATAAAGGTATATATTATATAAAATTAAAAACTTTTACTTTTGCTATCACATTCGTAAATTTCTGTACCAAAATATTTATTGCTCTTTCTGCTTCAGACGGGAAGAATTTGCGGGTCGCGTATTGTGCTCGAGCGATGCCGGGCGCAAGCGGAAATACCTCATATTCCAACAAATTGTTTCGCCCCTCTTATACTTGCTCCATCCACCGACCTATCCAACAAAAATCGCTTTAAGAACCCACACAAACCGGTTACAACTTATTGAATGTTTTGAATTTAGAAAAAAAAACTGTTTGTTTTTATTTTTTAGTTTCATCCAGCAAATCGCAGACGAACGTAATACCCATGAATAAAGATGTTTGGAACTATAGTTACTGAGAGTTTTAATAACAAGCCGACACAACTGATTAGATGATAAGTGTAAGGAACACTCAGAACCTCAAAGAGGGTCCTGAACTCACAAATCGGAACACGTTACACTTACGGCATCACTTAAATCACATCGGTTTCAGTTTTAGAATGTCCCACGTCACGTAGATGATTGAAATATTGTTTTACTACCTTTGTTTTCAGGTATAAATGAACAAGCAAACAAGCATGCGTCTTATCTGAACTCGTACCAGCCCGTACATCGAAACGTGGCGGTAAAACCATTTCTTATTAGGCCAGTAAAATGACCTCCAGACCTAATTTCGGTCACGGCGGCTAGACTCAACGGAGAGGAGCAATTTGCGTAGGAGAGGATTATAGTGCCCGAGTGTATGCGCACAGTTTAAGCGCAAGCACAATTGCAGTCTCTTTTCCCTCACTCATGGACCGGTGAGATGGCAATCCGACACGACCGGAAAAGATCAAACGCAGAACTGATCACATTGCGTGCTTTCCGAGGCACCAAGTTCCTGGCTCTAAGCTGCTGTTGAATATTTCTTTACAGAAATACTAAATAACTGATTCCCTTTATTTATTCATAGCTGTTCCCCGCTACTTCGTTCGCACGGAATTTATTACAATTGAGTTTCATGGGTTTTAATTTTTTTGCACGGAACCCTAATTATTCTAAAATAAAAGTAGCTTAAGTTACACCTCATAACATCAACTATTTGCCTGTGAAAGTCCCGTCAAAATCGGTGCAGCCATCATCAGCCAGCCACCATCAGCGTCAAAATCGGAGATAAGCTGGAACAAACAGACGGACAGAGAGACTTACAACAAGCTTTTAAATTGTTTTTTTTTGTTATAAAGCCTTTAGTTAGAAGCTGTTATCTTGACTTTACAAATAAACGCTTCAATTTTATTTATTTGTATAGAATTTATAGATAATAATAGAGTTTGAATAAGCTTCCTGCGTCCGACGCTTGCAGTGGTAATCCGCCTGAAAAGAGGGCAAATCTTATCCACAGTGGAAAGGCCCATGACCAATAATAAGTAGCTTTTTAAGGGTCCAAAAAGACAAGGATGAGGTTCCATCTATCGTGTATTGGATTAGTAGCAGGGACAGCTGCGTATGATGTATATACTCCTCAATTGGACATGATTAATAGTAGCCCGCATTCTACATGTATGTAGGTATATATCTCCACACGATCCCGTCAATTTGATCTATTAACAATTTATGCGGGAGGGTAATAACAGATAGTATTTTCATTTAACAATTGTTTTATTATATTCATAGAACAAACTTGCGTCAATATTACTTACATCATTTACACTAAAGCAAAGACAAATTCATTTTATATGATTGTATTTTCTAAGTTACGCAAATATACCTACGTATTATATAAAACTATTGTGATTGTATTATGTTTAACTTTAACAAATTTAATTATTCGTGCATCTATTGAAATTAAAAAGACGAAAAAAGATGGCTGGCGCTGGCATCGTTCTGGATATTTTATAAAGAATAATATTTCTTGCGTGTAGTGGCGGTCTAAGAATATCCCCTAGCCCATATCGTGTCGTGAGTATCATCAGAGGCGGCAGAGGGGAATAAAACAGATGAGTAGTACCGAGCGTCTACCTTATATATAAATAATAAAGACCTTAAACCGTTGCTAATCCGCTTTTTAAACGAGAAAACTACAGCAAGTATCCCCCCTACAAAGCAGCCTATGGGGGAGGCCTATGTTCAACTTTTGATAGGCTTTAATGGCAAATTAAATGTTTCTTGTTTGTCCCGTTCCTTATAATAGGTGAGTTAACGTGCGCGCGCCCGCGAATGGTTATGGCAAGGAAATTATATTTGTTTGTTTGTTTTTTTTTACCTTTGCAACGAATGTTACTAACAAAAAATACATATTATAATAGTAAGTGATAGAGTCACACTGCAGCTATATTATGGTTGTAGCACGAATGGATCGGCTCGACCGGGGAAGGACCACGCACTCACAGAATACCAACGTAAAATAGCATCTTAATGCTGCTGTGTTTCGTATGGTGAGTGTAGAGATCCGGAGACCCTTTTTACTGGAATCGACACATTCCATTTTAGTCGTCGGGGGTGAAACGCGCGTTTTGATTCTTAATCGAGGATAAATGTAGATGTCTATGGGCCACAGCATCCACTTCCCAGGTGGACTGTGTGCTTGTTTGTCACTTTTATTCTATAAAAAGGGCTCCCGTAGATCGAACCAAGAAAATGCAATGAAGTGCTAGATCTTAATATGACTTGCAATACATTTTCAGCTCGCTGAAAAAAATAATTTTATCCATTTAAATTGAAAGTACTACTTGTAGGTATGTAAAAGTTAAAATTAAATTTGTTACCTACCTGTACCTACCAGTTTCGCTAACGTGTCTTAACATTCTTTTAGTAATTTTCAATGCGTCACAAATGAATTTCTAAGAATTCCGCATTTTGTTGACGCATTTTAATTCTTACGTGCTTATGTTACAGTAGTGAATGACAGAGTCAGCGAGAGGAGGAACTTTTGTCGATTAAACGGGCGATTTAATGAAGATGTGCCAAATTAGGAGTATACTTAACCGACGACCTTTCATTTCATTTCAACGTGTATGCGTAGATATACAACACAGCTTGTAAACCCTATTTGAAAACTTCACGAACAATTTAAATAGGTATTCGTACACTAATTTTAACATAAAATTTATTTATTGTGACGGTAGTTGTAAAAAGAATCCTACTGGGGACCACTAAATTTATTTTTGATATACCCGCGTTATTATTATACATTCAATCCAAGAATAAGAGAAGGATCATTATAAAGGGAAAAAAATTAATAGCACTTTGCAATCGTCGTTTCAACTGTTATCGATTTTATTTCTACAGTAACAAACAATCCAATTAAACATTCAAACTCAAATGGAAAACTGAAGTATATTCGTTTCGTTTTACACTGGTTTACTACAAACTATAAAGTAGTCATTTCAAATAAGGCTTAAAATATCACGTTTCACATGTTCTAATATTTACTTAGAAACACGTACTTTCGAGTCATGTATTTTAAGTACTTTATCTTTATTCCTATATCTTATTCGATCGGCGTGTTATCAAAATTTATCAGCATTATCGACACGTCTACAGTTTCATGAAGTTTTCAAAATGATACCGTATAGAGTGCTCTCTAGAACCCGGCTTCGGTTTTATTCCATTTCGCTTCTCGCCTACTTGGTATTTTCGTTGGTGGTGTTTGACAGATACAAGTAAGTTCAGAGATAATGTCACTTAGTCGATAGCAGATTTCGAAATACTTATCTTCATTCACCAAAGATAAATAATTTTGTTGTAAAGTAGTTAGAAATATATGTACTTACGTGGATTTTATAATACGCGGGTATCTTTTATTTTATTTTTAACAGTTAGGGTTCCGCGCTCATAAATGTACAAGGAAATCTTACAATTTTATTATGATATATGTCACATATATACTATACTAATACATTACACATTGAGGCGCTGAATTATATGTCTCATTTTATAAAAGTTAGACGTAATTTATAAAAAGATTTAACAAATATATACTTTTTGACTTTCCACATCAACGCGTGTTAGCAGCCCCATTGTTGTTCGCCACTGATGTGAGGTAATTTTAAATATCTGTAAGATTTGAAGATTCCTTCCATTCTGAAATCATCAGCGTCGATTTAATACGGATCTGACCTTAAGCTCACACTTGGTAATGGATTTTCAATGCTAGTACGATATAGCCTGTTGCCAGCATAATATTTTACGTCTGGCGTAAACGAGATGGTATACACAAAAAAAAATCCTGGCATCTCCTATAGTCCTCTCTTACGATAACCATGAAACGAAACGAACGTTCTCTTACGCCTAAAACTAGGCTTTTACAAATTATCAAGCACGTAGCATTTAATGTATCATACCATGAGCCAAAAAGAAATTAAAAAAAAATCGAATGAACACTCTCCCTTAGTGGTTACTATAGTCTATGCACACATGAAACCATTTTAAAGCAAAGAAGCCTACGCTTGCGTTATTACCTCTGCTAAGATAGGATTTTTTTATAGAATGAGGATGACAAACGCACGCACAGTCCACCTGATGTTAAGTGGATGCTTTGGACCATAGACTGTCCTTATCCTGTGTTTGTCTGTGATTAAGAATCAAAACGCAGATGCGTGGTTACCCCTGAGGACTAAGATAGAATACCTCGTTTCCAGTAAAAAAGGGTTTTCGAATCTCTGCACTCACCGTACAAAACACAACAGTATTAAGCTGCTATTTTATGCAGGTATTCTGTGAGAGAGTGGTCCTGCACGGGGCGAGCTGACCCATTCACGCTACAACCATAATACCTATAGCTTACAGCATGCAATTATATGACTCTATACCCTACAGGCAGGAACACAGCATTGCAAGCACTGATAATTCGCAACAGAAATGGGGTTGCATTTCTACGTAGTACGTACCCAGATACTCCTACGCAGAAAAGCAGTTCTTACCATCTAGTCAAGTTTTATTAGCATTAAATGCATAGCTTCATAGCAATTTTACGACACCCACGGGATGAAATAGAATGATGGACAAGACGCAGTTGCCAATGAAGCCTTCCATGACCTTTTATGCCACCAGGGCGACGCCATTTTGGAATCAGGTGAAACATTTATAGCGGGAAATTTAAATTATTAGAAAAGTGTAAAGATTACTGTTTCTTTATGAAAGAATCGTTGTATTTTATATTAATGAGATTAAAAATGGATACACCAAACAAATTATATTCCTAAAAGAAGACAATTTATATAGTTAAAAAAATGTACAAATAAATAAAAGAGAATACCACTAAGGCATTTTTGTGAACATGTCTAGGTACATACACTAGAAACAGCAAGACGTTTATCTAGAAAGAAACTTTTCATTTACGTTTAATTTCAATTACGTTGATTTTTATATGAAACTGTGTAAAAAATAATTTTATGTCATATTTCAGTACGCAATTTCATTAAAAGGTGAATGCCTTATCTACCATGGCTAAAGATTATGGTAAAGGCTTAATATGCCCATGGGAATACGCGTTCAATTGGCCGTACCACCCGACAATACCTATACAATTAATGACAACATAAATAAAAGACATTATCCTTATTAACTTCTCGGGAAATTTCCATTAAAATGTCTGAGATACATACTACACGAGACTAAAAACTTGATTTAATAGACGCAATATTTCTAATATAAAGCTCTAATTTGTTCTGTATGTGTGTGCTGATATAGACTTACAATTTAAGACATTTTATATCTCTCGTAAGCCCGTACTCAATCTACGGCAGGAGATGGCCCACTTCCGCAAAAGGGATTTGTCGTAATGACCACTCTCACAGGCAGATTAAAACGGATAATGCTAGGCGTCTCAGATATTTTACACTGCTCTTAGTCGCCAATATCTTAACATAATAGCATTTATCCTACTAGGATGCAAGCTACTTTTCTATCTACGCGTCCATTAATTCTACTAGGATGTAAACTACTTTTCTATCTACGAGTCCATTTATACTACTAGGATGTAAACTACTTTTATATCTACAAGTCCATTTATTCTACTAGGACGTAAGCTACTTTTCTATCTATAAGTCCATTTATTCTACTAGGATGTAAACTACTTTTCTATTTACGAGTCCATCTGGATACGTACCATCCCCTTACCTATATACCGTTACAGCTTATTAAAGTCCACTGCTGAACATAGGCCTCCCCACAGATTGCTTCATAAGGAGAATATTTGCCAGAGTTGCCACGCTTGGCATGCGGGTTAGCCACCACAGTTTTTTAGTCGTTTTAGGAAAACTCTGCTGTGCATCTCCTGATTTGTTTCCCTCTGTCACCACTTATAATATCCACGGTGTGATATTGGGTAATGGATATTTTTATACCGCCAGTACACTTACCTAGTAATGACAGGCTGTGAGGCACTTCATCGTGGTCATCAGGGCCGCGGTTGCGGTTGCCCATGAAGTAGCAGTAGCCACTTACCCACTACTGGACTGAGTTTCCTTATTACTTCGGTTTTATCACTAAGTAAGACTATCTCTTAATTATTTGGATTATCTTAAATTGATAACTCAAACCACGACTACTTGATAAATATTATTCTCATATGATTTTACAATCTTTTTTGATCATCAAGGATATGCAAAATTAGAAAAACAATAAGTACATATATTTTTTCTTTGTACGACATTGACATTGGCCAATATTGGCCCTGAGGCCGAGTCGATGTAAAAATACAGTAAATACCTTCTTGACTGGTCGTTACTCTTTATTTTGCGTATACGTACGCGGACGTATGTATTACATACGTTCTAAGAAGTTACTAGTAAACATAATTCATTTTAAATGTACTCAATGTGTCAAACGCAAATATTTTTTTCCACAAATATATGGTAAACAGAAATAAATTAAACTATATTCCATTAGTCTCCTGAAAACATTCATGTTAATAATTTGCAAAAGCGTCAACTGTTACGTACAGTCAAAAGAAAAAAATTCCCTATCGGGGTCACGTGTTAAAACCCAACAAATGCGAACTTTTGCAAACTTATGTTGGGCAATATGGCCGACGAAAGGCGTGTTAGTGGTAGAAATAGGTCAGAATTTCGAAACATCAGGAAAATTAACTCTTTTGCCTTACCTTGATAAAATGTATTTTTGTTTATAATAAACGCTACCTTATACAATGGTTTTCTCCTGTATCGTATAGGTACTGTATATACGTCAATTGCACATGGGTAAACAGCCCGGCCCAGAACAATTATTTGTATGTCATGTACTTGGTTCGCGCGGGATCCGAATCCGCGGCCCCTAAGCGCTGTAGTCAAACAATTAGATACTGGAATACCAAGGCGTCAAATATTAATTGAACAAAACTGTCTGCTAAGCTTTACTTGTTCATATACGTGGTAAAGTCACGCTGCAGATATATTATGGTTGCAGCACGCATGGGTCGGCTCGACCGGGGACGGCCCACGCTCTCACATAATACCAGCATAAATGGCAGCTTAACACTGCTGTGCTTCGTATGGTGAGTTTAGAGACCCGAAGACGCTTTTTTACTGGAAACGAGGCATTCCTACTTAGTCCTGAGGGGTGACAACGCAACTCTATCGGCCACTATCACATTCCCTTACAATCAGGTGGACTGTGTGCTCGTTTGTCACCCCCATTCTATAAAAAATGTACTCAAAGAAGGTTAAAGTAGTCGCTGCTCCCCATTTCCTAATTTATTTCCCTCATTCGCTTCTTATAACACCCACAGAACGACCCGATACTCCATATTGGATATTCTTACACCGGCACTACACCGTGCGGAAAGAAGATTAAATACGATCAAATGAATTAGATTGTGTAATAAAACTGATTTTTCAATCATCCGATGCTGATTATAGCATAAAATACAACATGAACAAATTAAAAATTACAGTGGTGTGAATAAAGAAGTTCAAATTTTTCAGTTTTATGTTCAGTCAGGTTGTAATTTATATGTTGGTGAACTTTTAAATCAGCCTAAATCTAGTATAAGTATAAAAATCTGTCACTACAGCAGCTACGCAAGCTAGAGTAGCGAGGTGAAATAATCTTTCAACGTATCATGCTAAGCTCTTTTATTTATCCGATTAAGATTAATGTGTCACTGCACATAAGGCTTCCCAAGTGACATAGTAAGTTGGCTCATACGTAGTATTATCACAGTTTAAAGACTGTGTTATTATCACCGTGACTGCCATAATGGTCGGAAGCAGTGGATGTTGTGTCCAAGGGTTCGGATCAAACGTTTTGATCCGTGAAAACTTCTTTAGGTACGTTTTGGAATGGGGTACTAGCATTGAACTCGTGTGACCTTCACGCTAAGATACACAAATATACGGGGTTGGTTATTTTTGACGACACAGGCATGCCTGGAATGTTGCATGTTGGAACCACAGAACTAATACACCATTGTGTATACACTCCAGCTTAGTTGTAGTGATAAGATCATAGTTTATAATTATATACTAAAGAATTAAGACTACTGTAGGTACTTCCATTTTATTATCTTATATTTTATATAATAATCTGTACCAGCTTAGCTGTAATTTTTTTTTTTTAATTTTCTTTTTTTTTTTTCAATGAGTAACCAATTTTTAACTTATTTTTAAACTTAAATTTTGAAATTAAAAGAAAAAAAGGACAGAATGTTTGAGGTTTTTTTTAATATATTTTTCTTCACCATTTGCCTATATTACTTATTCTGAACCATCTCTGAAAAAATGAATGAATGAATGAAAATTTGGCTGGTTATTGCAAAATAACCCTGTATACATCGGAGAGTGCTCTGAAGAATTGTTCGGAATATTTCCGGCCGCATAATTTCACCATCGCACATTGCGACAAAACTCGTGATAGCATCCATACCGTGTGGGTGACTGACGGTCTACCACCGTGCGATTTAAAAGAAGTTTTCTTCCTGCGCACAACTTCCTTATGGTTCCTCGTGTGTGTTCCTTTCTCGACTACCACCAGAGATTTTTCCGGACCGATACGACTTACAGACCTTCAAGAAAAGAACCTAATCCTTTTTAAAAGCCGGCAACGTATCTGCAATTCCCCTGGTGTTGCAGTGTTCATGGGCAGCGGTAATCACTTACAATCAGGTGAGCCGTATGCTCGTTTGCCCCCTCTCCTATAAAAATGATACAGATGTGTGTTTATAATATTTGTTTGTATTATATAGCTAATAATCATTATTTTTCATGTAAAACAGTGCAATAAATAAAAATTAATTTTACTATATTAGTACGTTGATAAAAATAATTTCTTATATAAAATATATCCTACCAAAGTATTTATTAACAACCCAAAAAAATGTTTAAATAGGTTGGTGAAGCTAAGAATACAATACTGACGTGCAGTTCTACGACCGACAATTTTTTTTTTGTTTAGATATTTTCTGTAGCAACCCGGAGTCAGGAAGTTGAGAGTATGCGACGTGTCTCGGAGAGCACGTAAAGTAGTTCGTCCTTCATCTGATATCTCTCCGAATGAATTGAAGGCGACGGATTCTGTGGCCCGTATAGGTATATGTGCATTTATCCTCAAATAAAATAAAAATCTTGGAAGAGGGCTAAGAATGCCTCGTTAGCCGTTACCAGTTAAATAGGTCTCCGGTTCGCTTCACACACCATGCAAAACACAGCAGTCTTGAGATGTTATTTCAGGCTGCTATCATATTTCAACTGAGTTTCATTAATTTCATAAAATAACAACTTTTGCTGTTGTTTATAATTTAGATATTGGGTTGTGCTTTTAAAAAAACAAAAATCTATTACTAATTCAGTGTAAACTGTTTACAAAGTATCGCAAATAAATATCGCGGATCGTATCGCTGAGATGCAAATACGTACTAATGTTTTATTTTTAAAACTGTAGACAACTGTAGAACAGCTAGCAATGCTACGGTTTCGTGTCACTGCCAAGGCCTTCGAAAATAATCTCTTTTTTTCAACTGAAACGTTCATTCGGTACCACAATATTATAATGATTTGTGAATGAAGTTACTGACGTATGACAGATTTGTTTTTGCTAGTGACAAAACATCTTTAAGCCTTCTTTCTAATTTTTACAGACTTCATTTTCCTTCTTTTACGCATCCTCATAATGACGTTTTTTTTAATCAACGGTTTTTAGTTCCTTATATTCTGTAATGTAGGTATTATTTTTTTAATTTACTGTTGGTAGCTTTGGTCATGTTACATGGTACACTGAATATACCTGCATATTGTATTGTATGTTCGTGAGCAATTAGAACATCGCACCAATTCTTAAGGTTATTGCTGGTACATACATCTAATTTTCATATTTATTTAATATGATTTTCACGTAGAGTTATTTTGGCTCGTTAGTAGTTTTACTGTGGCTGATGACTGGATACATTTAGCTACATGAAGCCATTTTCTGTTGAGGCAAATCTTAAGGAATAACATGGAATGGTTCAAATACAGTACAATTACAATTATGCCTTAGGTTCACGTCGCTCACGATATCGGGAACTCATCAGCAATTACTTGCTATTTTGTTTTGGTATTTACTCTTTCATGAGAGCATAATAAATATAGTGTAGTGGCGGTATAATTCACTACCCCATATCATCCCGTAGGTATCGTAAAAGGCGCAAAGAAAATAAACCAGGACATGACAGTAACATTTTTCTAATGGGCGCCACACGCGGTCAGTTCAACTGATTATTCCAACTGATCAGTTCAAACTAAAATTGTTGATATTTTTTAAAATATTGAATTTTTGATATATCGATAATTACAAATATATCAATATCGGAGTTTTATAAGTTCGATAAATCGAAAATCCAGTATTTTAAAAAGTATCAACAATTTCGATTTCTTAAATTTACGCGAATGACCCCATTACCCCATGACCATGGGTGCTGTAAAGCACCCGTAACGTCGGGATAATAAAAATAAGTTAAATGTTGTAATTAAACGCGATAAAATCCGTAAATAATAGTTTTATTCAATCAATAATTTTATTTTGAACTGATCAGCTGAACTTGACCGTGTGTGCCGTCCATAATAACGTCCAAATTTGAAATAAACTGCGGTTGCCAAGCGTGACACCTATAACAATGAAGATCTAAGAACCTGTGAGATTGTCAGTGAGATATATACAATAATCGATTTTTGATATGCTGAACGGTAACGGTATGTTTCCGTGGTTAAAATTTACTTATAATAAATGTAAGTGAAGTAATCCATTCTTCATTGCTCGGGTGTCGTAAGTGGAGAGAAAAGATGCTAAACAAATCTAATAACTTTTAGGTACTAGGTGTTGGGACGGTTTCCTGTCTACGATCTCTCGGTAGGATAATATGATTACTATCTTAGCTATTTCTGCCGCAAAAAAGTTGTGCTTGCAGTGTTGAGTTCCGGTTTGAACGGTATAGAGAGCCAGTGTACAATTATTCTACAGTGTTGGAAAATCAATTTGGTTAACGTTTATGAAATTATATAGCAAATTATAACAACACTTGCCTACCACTGGTTAATTCGAAACAATCGCTAGCTAGCGATGAAGCATAGGTAGCGTTGGTAGGTAGCGTTTTTGGTTGCGAGTCCAGCTAAATTAGACGGTGACCGGCCTATCCGGCTTCTGTTAGGCTTTTTAAATTTGACCATTTCTTTACGTTTTTAATGTACTTGCATACACACTATTGCAATTATTGAAATTAATATTGTATGAATATTAAATGATTAATAATATGGAAGACTGGTTTGTTCAATTTTATTATTTGGTTAGGTTTTAAGAAGATTTTATGGTAAATGAAAGGAAAACAATGCTTTCTTGTGTTACTTTAAAAATAATTTTCATGTTATATACTATGACTAAATAATTAAGGATGTCCGGCTTTTTACCAAAATGTCCGGCTAAGCTAGTTGGTCCGTATGGCTTTATGGTTTTAAGACTTGGCAACCCTAGTATTAGGTATCGCGTCAGAGTTCCAAATTGTATATTATGTATTTATATTGCATTCACATCGTTTCGTATTCTGTGAAGCGTGAGGTTTCATTTCATTGACTAGGGCATTTTTTATGGCTTCCTTCAGTGGCGAGTGGCGACCTAGCGCACGAACATAATGCCCGCTTAATCAGATCAGAAGGTCAAGGACGTAAGAATACGCAACGACTACGTCATACCAGGGATACTGAACAGGTCACGTAATACGCAACAGCTGTTTTCTCTATTTTACAGTTGTCATATTAATTTTCTTTACGTTCATTATTTTGTGCTGGGTAAACAGCTTTGTGGAAAAAATCTTTGGCGGCTTAAAATTTTAACGATTGTAATTTTTCAATTTTCTCCTTTGAGACTCAAAGATTTTCTCCGAAATTTGGGTGATTTATAAATTTTCAAAACTAATTATTTCCCCACTAGATTCCAACATTTTTACACTAAATAGGTAAAAAATATTTTAAAACTGTCCATGGAAACGGCGGCGAAGTGGCGAGCGGAACAAATATTTTAATTCTTGTATTTTTTACCTTTGTCTTATTGTATTTTTTAGTTACTGAATTGGAAAATACTAAAATCGAAAATATCAAAAAAAGTAGTAGCCTCGAAAAATTAAATAACACTATAGTACGCAGTAGTACGTAGTACTATCATTTATTCTGTGCCTATAGTAGCAACAGCGAAAATTTGTGCAATAACTTCGGGTTGGCTATAGACATACTCGATTTTGATAACGTTTTTAGTCTAGGAAGCTTGTTAAGTAAGTAGTTAAGTGGTCAAGCTTTTTTTTTATAGAAGAGGGGGCAAACGAGCCTGCGGCTTAACTGATGTTAAGTGACTACCGCCGCCCATGAGTGACTACCGCCGCCCATGAACCTATTACACTGTTATTAGATGTCGGAAATGCGTTTTGAATTATTTACGATAAAAACAAATTTTACTAAAAATTGTGTAATAACGAAACGCAAATATATCAATTTGTTCTCGTGCTATGAAGTAGATGTCCGGTACTTGATTCTTTAATGTTGTTTTGAATTTAGGAGGATTGTCAGGGTTCAGCTCGAACCAATAACACTGTTTTTGGATTTCGGAAATGCCTTTTGAAATAATTACGATAAAAATAAATTTCACTACAAATTGCATATAACGAAACGCAAATATGTCAATTTGTTTTTTTTTAACACAGATTCAAAAAAGTAAATCACTCGGACCCAGACGATCCATCTGTGACTGGAGACGGGACTTGCATACAACAAATCGAGTCGCAGTGGAGAGCAGTCAAGAAGTTTTTCAGAAAACAAAATTATAACAATTCACATTAAATTATTTCATTTACCACTATAATAGCAGAGTTAATGGCAACTAGACTTTACAGATAAAATTAGTCGAATCGGTTCTAAAACCGAATTAGCACACCCCGACTCCACATAGTCTTGTCTGCCCTACCCCTAGAGTGTTTTTGTAAAGCCGTAGCACGGAATAAATAATAGTACTACGTAGCCGTAGGCACGGAGAGAGTGCAGCCCCAGCCCGCTGTAGCAAATCGCAGGCACTTAAGTGAGCCGTAGAGGCTGAGGCTGGTCGCTGAAGGCGACCAATAAACCGAAGCTGCGGAGGCGAACATGGGTGCCTGCGATTTGCTACGCAAGGGCGAAGAGGTTGCACTTCCCGCAGTGCCGAAGCCGTTGCAGAAGTAACTTTGCGTCAATATTCCTGTATAAAAAGTGAGGTTATGATTTTACAAAAAAATTATTAGTCATAAACTATACATTTCCGCAACGGGGGAAGGGTAGGGGCTTAGGCTTCCCTTGACGTCCCCCCTCGCCCCCCCGCTCCGAACACCGTACGCGAGTACCGGACGTCTATAGTTTACCCATAACTTCCTTTATCATTAATCTTTCGAGATGAACGTTGATCGAAATTTCAAATGTAAGATAAAATCTGACCAATCAGCTATATATTGAAATATCAATATTATCACCAACTGAAGCATGTAGGTAATGTTATAAAAATTACGCAACGACAGTAAACTTGACATTGGTACCGTCTGCGTAATTTAACGAATGTTTGGGCTATTTTGGATCAGATCCAGATGAGAAAAAGAACTATTAAATTTATTTTGAAAATCTAAACTGATAACGAATAATCCATTACAAATTGGGTACAACGGAAATCTATTGAATAATTGAGTTTAAGATTTCCTTAATCCTGGCGACGGCAAGTTATTTAAAGACGTTGAAATCTTTGCGAGGACTTAGCAATTGGGTTGTTTTAAAGTTTTGAATGCACTATTAGTCTTAAATTAAAATGATTTACGAAGATATTCCAGTTACTTTAGCTATAAGTTTAAGGCATTGTTATAATCGTGATCAGCATAAACCTAAATAAGATCACGTGCAAAATGGAAAATATACTCTTTAAATTTTAAAAAGACTGTCATATTTTAAATAAATATATTTGCTCTAAAATCTTTTCGTTACTCTAAACAAATAACTTATTTTATCGAAAGGTAAAAACAGAACACTGTTGTTTACTGGATGAATTTGGCAAGTTGAACAGCAATCATCCAAGGAATGTGATGACAGTCATCAACAACAGAATTAAATGATACTGGCTGTGGCTACGGCAAGGAAATCATACCTAGATCTGCATTGGCTAGCCAGACGCAAAGCATCAGCAAAGCCAAGGTTAGGTAGGGCTGGGGTGCGGGCGCGGGGAGTTTCGGGCTTAACGTTCCGCGCTCCCGCTCCGACCATCCATTCTACACCTCGCAGTCGACTCCGACGGTTGTTCTGGTGCAAGGTAAGCGGTGGCCACTTTTAATTATTTTCTACCGTCCACAAGCATCTCGCCGAGCGCCACCGCCGTCATGCCGGTTTTGCTTTAACGTCGTGTGACAACTGAAAATCTTAAATCTTTACAATAGTGTTAAGATAATTTCAAGTGTTGATTCCGATATGATAACGCGCTTCAAAAAAACTTGGTGCTGCATTTAAACTTCGCTCGTGAAGGTAAACGGTAGTTCTAGTCGGAGGTAGGTTTCCCTCCGAAAAGTTTTGAAACGATTCCCAAAGGGCGGGAAGCCGGGAAGCGCGAGCCGCGTGCGTTCTGCGTACCATCGCGTGCCGCGCATCGATCGGGCCACCCCTCGCTCTTGCCACTCCCGGCACGGATACATTCATTTGGACAAATATCATTCCATCATTGCATTTAGTATCCTCCGTTCATTTTATTTATTTGCAATAGTTTTTTTGTAACTTAGTGCATGTTTAGCGGCTAGTTTTTTGTAAGAAACAATTGTGAAAATGGGTGGGTGTGCAACTAAAGAAAACAAGGACAACAAACCGGCTGATGAAGCCGACGGGTGCGTATGTCTTCAGGCGGGCGTTTGTTTTATGATACCTACCGCGGTGCTGCCCATAGGCAAAAGCAGAAATAACATACCTATTATTTTTGCTTTTCATTCAGGCATATTCAATCTCATACTAGAGTCATAGTTATTACCAAAAATCTTTTTAGATCATATGTGCATAGATACCTAATATTTACAAATGAATTGTAAGTACAGTTTGTTCGTGAAGAAAATTTAACTACTGTATCGGTAAAGTGGGGGTTTCGGTATATATTTTTGTGGTAAAGATGAGTAAATTATTAAAAAAAAGTGTTGTGAAAACGATGCATATTTATAGGGAAATACGATTCATTATTCCCTTCATTTGTGTAGGTTATGACTAAAATACTGTTTATATTATTTTTGACCGATTGATTTTGTCTAACACGATCTGTTTTTGATGGAATTTTAGAGTATGAAAGTATTCACTACTACATAGGTAGAAAAGGATAAGCTATTTAGGTAGGTACTCCATATCTCCTAAAAATACGTTATAACCTAAATTAGTATTGTTTTAATAACCTTTTTTACTCTAATCGTTAGTAATGGTTATAATAATCTTTTATTTCCGAGATAATGACCCCCTATGGGTGAAAAGCTTCCTCCAAGTCTTTCCACTGTCCTTGGCAAGGTTAAACAAAATGTCGCATCAATATAGTAATAAATTGAATAAATAAATAATATGAAATCGAAAATCGGCAATACGTAAACGTTACATTAAACTAATTTTACTTATTAAAAATTAGATTATCGGTACGAAGATTACGGAGCTATTTATTGAAACTATTTTACAATACACAAAGTAATGCAATTGATTCAGCACTTAGGACGATGACTGTATACGGTAATCCGATGCGCTTATTACTGTGAATCAACTATAAGAAAGAATTGAAAGCAAAGAGGTAATAAGAAACTCGCGATAATACGTCGGTTCGGCGACGAGTGGGAGGCATGGTTGCGCGACGCGAAGCAACGCCGGTGCGCAGTGAGTGAGATATCCGCCCGCCTTGCGCGCTGTCCAAGCGACCTCTATCTCAATTACGTAATTCCACTAAAAACCCAGCGTTCTAGGGTGTGTTTATAACAAATCCGTACAGGACGTTCGACTGTCACAACGGTTTTTTCATACGTAGTGTAGACCCTTTCTCAAATCCCACAGCATAAAGATTCCTATATTCCATCGTCATGAATAATAAACTAAAACTTACTATTCCCATCGTGGTTTGCGGCGGCGCTGTACTTGCATTTTACCTCATCAGGCGGTTTGTATTAATAATAATAAAGTAACATACAATTTTATTAATTTTTGTTAATACTTTCCTGCATAAATTAACTAAATGTAAAAATAGCAGCCAATAATATTTTTTATTACAACTGAACTCGATTCCATTACCCTTACAATACTTTTATTTAAAAAAAATATATTGTCACGGTTTCTAAATTTATGACATTTAACGTCACTTTGGCTTCGGTATCCATAATTGTCTCCATTATTACGATTCTTTATAATTACTAAAACAATAAAATGTGTACTCGAGCTACTTGCGCCGCGTTAAAAGCGTTAGAATTTATAATCTACCTACTTTCATGGTTTACACAGGATCGTTACGATTACATATTAACCATTTTTTGTTTAACAGAAAAGCTGCAGCAATGTGTGACGCCGCAACCCTCGAGAAATTGGAGGCTGGTTTCAGCAAGCTTCAAGCCTCTGACTCCAAGTCACTGCTGAAGAAATACCTCACAAGGGAGGTGTTCGACGCGCTTAAGAACAAGAAGACCTCGTTCGGCTCAACCCTTTTGGACTGCATCCAGTCGGGTGAGTTATATTTTACCATTTTACTCTTATGACTTAAATTATTTTAAAAATTAATTTGAGCAAATTAGTCTTTCATTAATTGTCACGTATTGTTTTAGTAGTTTTTAAATTTTTTAATAAATAATTATAAACATAACAATGTTAAATTTTGTCTCATTGTACTTTGAAAGTTACGTAACAATTTATTACGGCTGATTATTGGCTGATATAATTATAGATAACGTTGGATATGCTGAATTACTGAAAATTGATATCCTTGTTGTTCATTGTTTTAAATCGGTCGCTACGGATTATTTGATATCTCGTATCACGTTACGCTACCTGTGGAAAATATTCTGTTTTCGTTTAATATAACACTAGTTATAATTTCTTTACAGGTATTGAGAATTTGGACTCTGGTGTTGGAATCTACGCCCCCGATGCCGAGGCGTACACAGTGTTCGCGGACCTGTTCGATCCCATCATCGAGGACTACCACAATGGCTTCAAGAAGACTGACAAGCACCCGCCCAAGAACTGGGGCGATGTCGAGACTCTCGGCAACTTGGACCCCGCCGGCGAGTTCATCGTCTCCACCCGTGTGCGTTGTGGCCGCTCTAT
Source organism: Parnassius honrathi (assembly GCA_018247895.1). Taxonomy (NCBI): domain Eukaryota; kingdom Metazoa; phylum Arthropoda; class Insecta; order Lepidoptera; family Papilionidae; genus Parnassius; species Parnassius honrathi. The sequence continues at coordinate 19,843 of DWHP01000263.1, forward strand.
GGAAGGCTACCCCTTCAACCCCTGCCTAACTGAAGCCCAGTACAAGGAGATGGAAGAGAAGGTTTCTTCCACCCTTTCCGGCCTCGAGGGTGAACTTAAAGGCACCTTCTATCCTCTCACTGGCATGTCGAAGGCCACCCAGCAGCAATTGATCGACGACCACTTCCTGTTCAAGGAGGGTGACCGTTTCCTGCAGGCCGCGAACGCGTGCCGATTCTGGCCCACCGGCCGTGGTATCTACCACAACGAGAACAAGACCTTCCTCGTTTGGTGCAATGAGGAGGACCACCTTCGTATCATTTCCATGCAAATGGGCGGTGACCTAAAACAGGTCTACAAGAGGCTAGTGACCGCCGTCAACGACATCGAGAAGAGGATCCCCTTCTCGCACAACGACCGCCTCGGTTTCCTGACCTTCTGCCCCACGAACCTGGGAACGACAGTCCGTGCGTCCGTGCACATTAAGCTGCCTAAGTTGGCCGCTGATAAGGCGAAGTTGGAAGAAGTGGCCAGCAAATACCACTTGCAAGTCCGCGGAACTCGCGGTGAGCACACTGAAGCCGAGGGTGGAGTGTACGACATCTCCAACAAGAGGCGCATGGGCCTCACCGAGTACGACGCTGTGAAGGAAATGTACGACGGCATCGCTGAACTGATCAAAATTGAAAAGTCCCTGTAATAAGCTTTCGATCTCGCGCTATCAGTATTCTTTTATATTATTTATCGTTTATTATATTTATGTTGAACGGGTGGTACGGCACTAGTCAACGCGCCGGTCGGGCCCGGGTGGCCCACTATACTGTTTTTTGAAAGAATTTTCTATAAGGAAATGGAAAATAAAGACATTTAGCATTAAGACCATACTTGCATATTTATTTAACTTGCCCCTCCTCACTTAGCTTTGAAAACAACTGATATAAAGTTAACAGAAGTAAACATTTTAATTTGATGAATTTCCTGGAATATTTAAAAATAATAAGATACTCTTAAATTAAATAAGAACTTTATATGAACATACTTATAATGTACCTTATTCTGTGCTTAATTAAAGTTCAAATATAATATACATATTATTTAATAAAAAATTGAATTTTCTTTTAATCATGGGTATTTTTATACATATGAATAAAATTGAATTGTCTGCCCGTGAAATCGAAATAATTGCCTTATATAGAGCCGAAGGGCGTATTACATGCCATTAAGACATGAATAAATGTTCGGAATGGCTAAACCGCTTGTAATTTTTCCGAAGTGTTGAACTTTTTCCTTTTTGGGAAAACAAGATATTGTCAAATTAAATGCTGATGATCTTAAATCTAAATCCTACCAAGGCAAAGCCGGGCGGGTCGCTTAGTCTGTCATATAGTTCGTAAACCGTAGTAGTTTTCCATCTTACAGCTGAAATGTGAGGACATAAACCCTATTTTTCTGAGAACAAGGAAGAGAAGCTCAGCCGTGTGTCGGCGCGGCGGACTTCAAACATCTTCGTTAAATATTTATTTCCTCATCTGAGAAAATTAATGTCTATGCAGGTCTGAGACAGGCAAACATGCAGGTTTCCTTGCAATGTTTTCCTTGACCGCTTCGCACAAAAATCTATTAAGTATATAATAAATTTGTAGAAACGTCGTGCCTGTGATTATAATATTTTCTGGAAAAAACAAGTCCAGGGGACTAAACAAAGGGTACTGAAGCCATATTAGTAGTTTTTAGAATTTTTTTGTCTGTCTTTCTGTCTGTGTTTCTGTGTATTAAAGATTCACGCAAAAACTACTGAACAGATTTCTATGAAGTTTTGTGTGCAGATAGTTAGGAACCCGGGGTTACTTACAGGCTACTTTTTATCCAATTACAGAACTTCAAAGTATTTTCCTTCCTTTAGATGTTGATTTCTATTTTATACAATTGATGTGTTCTATTAAAACAAATAAAATGTTTATAAATAAAGCCCAACCTTAGTTTTTACCTTTGTGTAATTAATTGAACTATACGCCGACAAACTACAATATTATTGTTGCATTCACTTTTTCAAAACAGTGCCATCTAACGTAAAATACAAAAAGTA
>DWHP01000264.1:0-21904 GCA_018247895.1 Parnassius honrathi
CTCAGGTGTCCCGGAAACGATGCTGCCACACTCAGTCTTCAGCTTTGACAGTTGGCTCTTACTGGCAGACAGATCTCCGGCAAAGACTTTGAAGCCCTGGTTCCGCTCGATCGCTTCTACAATACGAGCGGTATTAAAGTTGCGCTAGTCTCGCCGCATGCATTTGGAGATCTCTCTGTTCAGTTGCCTGTATGCTGTCAAATTTGAATATATCTCTCTTACCAGTAAAATTGTGTTATTTGATTTCTTGAACATGAAGGTTTCTCCAAATAATTTTTTCGCCGCCGATTACGTGGTAAATTATCACATAATATTCATTTGTTATTATTTATTATTTCCTTTACATTTTATATTACGTACGTCACAGAACTCGCATACGTATTGGCCTCAATTTGAAGTGCAATCGATACTGTTTACATCAGTGATCCAGGACATGACCGGTTTTCAGAAGTGTACGCAGGGATTACATAATTCAATTTTCTCTCCTCTTTTCATCGTCGCCTAAATGTACAGTATTTTTGTGGATATCCTATGCATTAAAAATAAGAGGTTTGTTTCGATTTTGCATAAAATATGGGAGTGGTATAACTTCCCAGCGCTGTTCTATCCGTCCGATTACAATCCGGGTGTTTCAAGGCAAGAATGAACAATGCACAGAACAAAAGCTTGTTACGCTAAGGCAGTTAATCTAAATTGGCTATCTAGGTCGGTCTAGTATTGATTGATATTAAGTAAAATAATGTTTAGTAAGAAGTTGTCGCGGATGAACTTTATATTTCAAACTTTCGATCATTGATTTGAAGATTCTGGAATATTTTTGAACACTAAGTGAAGCTAAGCTTCATTCTGGTCTCAAATATTTACGTCTAGTTACGAGTACAGCCACTATAGTGTCCACTGTTAGCCCCCACAAATACAAAAGGAAGAAAAATGTGGCAACAAAGAACTCATACAACAATATCGCAATATTGAAATTTCTTATAAATTATAATTTGATACGCGAGTGAGCACTTACTTAGCAGAGAGCGGTCGTAAATGCGGCTGCTGATCATGGGGATCCCGGGGCCGAATCTAAATTTGGGCTAAAGACCTGTCACATTTTGTTTTAAGGGGCGACTAGAAACAATAAGTCAAGGTTAAGAGAACCATAAAATAGCAAGTAAATGTAACGGAATAATGACGGTAAAAAATATTAGAGTGTATAAAAAACCTTCTCGAAATTCACCACAAGTTCTCAATACTCTATGTCCAGTTTCGGGTGCTTCTACTATCATAATATAGGTTTTTATTTATGTATGTGCAGTACTGGTCATTTCAAATCAAAATAATTTTTGTTCGGCTAAATTTTCTAACTTCAAATTAATTTTATTTTAAAAACATGGAATTCTTATTTCATAATTAGTCATTTGTTTATTGATTAGCGTTACATTTTCATCGCAATTAAATCTTTTTCATTATTATAGATACGTCCAAAATTCGAGCAATTATGAATATGTCTGTCGCGACAGCAACGCGGCATGATTATAGCATGCAACATCTACAACGTTTGCGAAGCGAATACAACAACGAACGCACCACCTGCTATTGGTTTGCCCTCTTCCGTTCTGGAAATTTCAACCTGAAAGCCGAATCCCAAAACATTGTCGACAAAGACGAATTAAAGGCAATTGTGAAAGCTGATGATACTCAATCTACGGCTGTAATAGCAGCAGCTTTCAACGTTAGCATTAAAACAATATTGGTCCGTTCACGTCAAATTGGCAAAGGTTAAAAACCTTGACAGTATTATACTCTACCACGTTCAAAACCCTATGAAACCTTCTTAAAATGTCCTCTTTTGTTATTTTTTCTTCTTTATCGGCCCATATAAGTCCACTGCTGAACAAACGCCTCTTCCGTTGTAGTGAGGATTCCCCTTATTCGTCACGCTAGGCAGGCAGATTGACGGTCGCAATACCAGATGTCCCTCATCTTTGACACTGCTGCCCATTACTGGTTTAGGTATTGTACGTCGTTTACGTCATATGTATGGTATGACGTAAACGAGATGGTTATACTGCCATCTATTGGAATCCAAAATACTTTTCATGGTGTTAAAGCAATGATATAGTTGTGTTATGGTTGAAGTACGAATGGGTTGGCTAGACCGGAGTGGGACCACGCTCTCACAGAATACCAGCGTTAAATAGCCGTTTAATGTCGCTTTGCTTTGTATGGTAAGTGCACAGAACCGGATCCTTTTTATTGGAAATGAGGCATTCCATCTTAATCCTCAAGGGTAACAACATATCTGCATTTTGATTCTCAGCCCCGGGATATATGATGATGTTTATGGGTCACAATATTCACTTACCATCAGTTGAAATGTGTGTTCGTTTGTCACCCTTATTCTATAAAAAACTAATTTACAAAATTTTCAGAATTTAGAATAAATTGATTTATATAGAATATTATTTCACAACAAATTTTACGGGGCAATACAAAAATGTTAGGCCTCATTATTATTATAGACATTCGTAAATGAGAGTAAAGCAAACAGCTAGAATCTAGAAGTGGCACTTATCACAGAGCCTGCACTTTAGTTTTGTAAACTTGACACATAAAATACTTCGTGTTTTCTACCAGCTTAGATTTATTGGCACGGCAAAAAATTTAGTGTTCTTATATTACCCTTTAACATTTATAAAGGAAAAGCAATGCGTTACTATTTTTTTTGTTGTTGTACCAAACACGCACAACGAAGGAAGGTGGCAGAATTTAAGGAATTGCAAAATTTGGGCGTCAAAACCGATTGGAATTTCTTTCTACAAAAGGGAACAAATTTTTAAATTAAAATTCTTTTTATTGTGATTCAAAAAGTTTTTAAATAAATACTTTCTTAAAAGTATATATGACATCAAGTAACGTCGTACGCGTCAAACCTATCGCTTTTATGTTACAGTCAGCTTTTTATACTTACTACCCACCATATTAACTAAATGTGATAATTGTATTGAAACTACATCCAAAAGCTACCCAGGAGTAGAGTGTGGTAAATGTGAGCTCCTAGTGCATTTAAGTGCTAAGTGTATAGAACTGACAAATAAACAGCTTACCGCACTTAAAACTGCTGAGCCCAAATTAGGATGGACACGTCAAGAATGTTTGCAAGAGACCTTCAGACGTTATTCATCAACAGCGATTCCAGAATATATATAGATAAGAAAATAATGATAGACACGTACAAATTGATGCCAAGATTCTAACTGAATTAAAAAGATGTCAACGACTCACTTCAATTTCATAGTTAAAAAACTGGATGAGGTGATGATGTCTATTGAGATATTTAAGCAAACTATAAAGAATCTACAAAAAAAGAATATCGAACTTAGTAACAAAATCAACAATCTGGAAACGAGAGTAGGCACATTATAACCAAAATTACAGGAAGTGGAGTGAAGTAAATTGTCTAAATGCATTGAAATAGCGAATATACTACTACACAAGGATGAGCATGAGAAGCAACTGGTTGATAATGTGGCCGAAAAGCTAAACATGCCTAAAGAAAGTTTTACGAAAGCATACCGGTTAAAAGGAAAAATAATCAAAATGGAAATGTACAAGTGGAGCTAAAAGAGGAAAGTGTATTGGATACGTGGATGGCGGCCGCAAAAAGTACTCGGATTACGGTAGCAAATATTCATCCAAGAGAAAATAAAAACAACAATCCGTGTATATAAGAGCAAAAATGACACAACACAACAAGAAGGTTTTCCGGCATGCAAAACAAGAGCTAAAAATTAAGCAAAATTACAAATACGTTTGGTTTTAAAAAGGGATTGATTAAGGCATGCAAAGAAGACAAAGGTAAACTTTCATTTTAAAAAGCTTGGATGACATATATTCACTAGCTAATAAAAAGCTGTGAAATCCTTCATTTCATTTAGGAATTAACATTTTTTGTACATTCTTTCTTACATATATTTGGTTTTTGTTTTATATTGTTCTTCGTATATTCTTTTGTCTTGATCTCTAATAACCCATTTGTTACAAATAAAAAAGGTAAGGTAAACGCAAATCAACTTTGTAATTATCTACCTAAAAATCAAAATATTAACCTATTTTGTATGCATATTAATTTGCGTTCTACCATAAAAACTTCTCCTATCTAGAACAATGTTTATTTAGTTGTTCAAAATGCTTAGATATAATAATAGTAACAGAGGCAAATATCTCGAAAAACATCAGTAGTTTGTATCATATCAATAGATATCAAATGTTAACAAACCTGCGGGTAACACGTTGAGGTGGTGGCGTTATCATCTACAATAGCAATAAACATAAATATAAAACTAAAAATTATAAAACAAAATTTTGTGAAAGTCTCATATGCACAGTCACCTCTCCGACCAGTCACACCGCCAATATTTGCGCTGTGTACCGCCCTCCTAGTACGAGTAAAAATCTTTTTACTGACGAGCTATTTAACATACTTAAGGGTTACTGTAACAACAACGATTTGTATTTACTGCGTGATATTAACATTGACTTAAAATCGGACACTCCAGTTAAGCATAGGTACAACAACTCGCTGCATAGCTTGTGTCATGTATGTGGCATTACAAAATATACAAGAATAGAATTATTCGATGGAATACTGAGGAAATTATGTTGTATAGATCACATATATGCTAGATCCCTCAGCCAAGACCTTTTCACTACAGCTATTGGAATAACACTGGCGGATCATCGCGCAGTGATGCTTGCATGCGTCGGGCCTTATATACAGGTTGTGCCTAAGTTTAACTTGTGCATCAATAATACTAATCTCATGACATCATTAAATGACATTAATTGGGAAAAAATAAATGACATGACATGCACATTTATTTGCTACCACATTTGAAAATAGTGTACATAAAATAATTCCCAATCGCCCTAAACAGTTGCTTAATGAATCAGCCTACAGAAAGTCAGACCGCTCGATTCAGCAACCGCTCGATTCAGTCGATCCAAACGTCGCAAGTACATCACACAATGACACTACACCCACACAAATTGAGACAAACACTTTTAGGATTATGAATGGAGCGCGTCGTGCCCGTCAACGGGTTCCAGCACACACCGCGTACACACCGTTCACCAGCGTACCTGGGTGGTTCTCACCACCCAGACCATCGACAGACACGAGCTGAACAGTCAAAGGCTAGGGTCCGCACTCCCCCTCTCGGACAGCGGTTAGATAGCTCAATAACGCCTAAAAATGCGACTTGATGATTGGTTGAACAATACCTAACCATAAACCATTTCATCATTACCCTCACGTTCATTGCCTTTCCCTTTTTAATCAGCTCGCGGTCTGCAAGGCCCTGAGTCAAATGGAGCTGTAACAGTCGCATAGACTAACAGCGAAAACATCCCGAAAATAGACAGAAATTCAGCTGAATTATCTATGAGATTTAAGGCGGCTGATTCCGACTCTTTAGAAAAAATAATTCATGCATTAAGTAGTTACAAAGCTCCTGGTTTTGATGGCAAGAGAGCTACAGACATAAAAAAATATTTGCAAAATAATTAACATAGCCATTGCTAATCTTATTAACGCAAGTGTTAAGAGGAGTACCTATCCCAATTAATTAAAATCGGTATTTTCAGACCGATATACAAAAAAGGTGGAATATCATATTACGAAAACTATAGGCCAATAACTATTCCATTCACAATTGATAATATTGTTGAAAAATATATTTGAAAGCAAATTTAGGAATTTTACGGCAACAACTAAATATTACATGAAAAATGATATGGATTTCAGTCTCATAAGAATACATCATAGCTGTTAATATCATTTTCTAATAGTATGTACAAACATCTAAACGAGAAAAACCACATATTTGTAGTAGTTATTGACTACACCATAGCTTTTGACATACTTGGGCATAATAAGCTTATAAATAGTTTGCATGACAGTGGGGTTAGGAGGACCCTTATTGAATTGGTGCAAGGATTACCAGGCAAATAGAAAGTTTGTTGCAACAGTAAAAGATGCACTAAGCAAAACTGTAAATATAACTTTGGGCACAGCTCAAGGATCAGTGTTGGGCCCTTTACACTACCTCACGTATGTTAATAACCTAACAAACGCATAAACAATAAAATAATTTAAAGACCAACAACATAATATCTTTGAATTCTGTAAACTATTACCTGTACATCATAAAGTAACGTATATATTTTTTTAATTTCTTTAATAATATATACAAATTCCAATACAATACAATTCAAACACGACAGTCAAATTAAACTACCTTATCATTACCAAAATACATAAATCTAAATGGAAAATGAACATTATAATACATGATACCCGATATCATAAACTTCCATCACAACTAAAAAACAAATTAATAAACGCAACCTCAAAAATATATTAAAGAATTACTTCTTAAGTAACCTAGAATAAGTGTTGTAAAATAAAAATAAAAATTATATATTATAAATTACCCATTAATATTCTACAAACGAATAATACAAATACAATAATTACTAATAATATAAAATAAGTTTATCTTTAATGTCATTAATTAGTATTAAATTGTATGAACAGACTGTACATGCGGACTCGACGCGTCAAATCAGGTAGGTAAATAACGCCACCGGTATCTTGACCGCACGGGGAGCGCGGTTCAATGCGTGCGTTACAACATTATGATGTATGACATAATTATTAGCCATAATAATTATCATGCGATGTTTGTTGATGGCATCGGAATACGGTAAAGCTGTATAGCTTATGTTTATACCGTAAAATACCAATCTAAATATTGAAAAATTTTCGACAAATATATAAAAATATATATATAAATCTGCTTTTTTTATAACACAAAATAAATAGGTAGTAATGTGCTCACCAAAACATCATCAAAACACCGAAATTTATGATACGTTAGGGCACACTGAAATGATCGGGAATAGAATATTTTGGATTGAAATACAATAAAACCCTTTTTAGAATTTGAATATCAGCCTCTTGGAATCTTAATAACATTCAAACAATTAAAAAAATGTTTAACAAACAAAAACTATATTGGTTTGAAGTTGACACAACGTTAACAGAAATGGAGTTCACGCGTGAACATTTCCGTGCCATAATTTATCACAATTTTCATCGTGGCTTATCTCAAGATAAATGTCTCAGCGAACTTGTTTCGATTAATGATGTTTAAGCACCGAGTCAAATGACAATATACCGCTGGTATGTCGAGTTCCGACGCGGTGGTGTGTCGCTCAGCACTGTTTCTTCTGCAGGTTGACCAAAAACAGCGGTCACGCCTGAAAACATCGCAGCTGTGCGAACTATTGTATTAGATGACCGTCATGTGATATACGAGCAGATTCGGGCTGTTATCAGTATCGGAATAACTGCAATTCAGTCGATATAACATAATGAGCTGTGTGTAAGAAAGCTAGTTTCCCGCTGTTTCCCCACAATTTGTCCGAAGAGCAAAAGGCGGCTCGTGTAGATTGGTGCCGGAATACTCTGCAACGCTTTAACTGAGGGAAGTCAAATGCCGTTTATAATATCGTCTTAGGTGACGAATCATGGATTTATTCATACGAACCTGCGAAAAACATCAGTCAGCAGTTTGGGTCTTCGAAGACTAGGTCAAACCAACGAAAGTGATTCGCTCCCGTAGCGGCATAGAAAATGGTCGCTACGTTTGTTTCGAACAAGGGGCATGTTGCTACAATTCCTTTACAGGAACGTAGAACGGTTACCGCTGAGTGGTATATCACGGTTTGTTTGTCAGAAATGATAGCCGAACTCCGAAAAAATAACCCGAAATGTCGCATCATCTTACGTCACGATAACGCGAGCTCCTATACGGCTCGGAAGACAAGTGATTTTTTGAAGCAGGAAAACGTTCAGCTGATGAGCCATCCTCCGTACAGTCTTGACCTGAGCCCAAATGATTTTTTTTTACATTCACTAGAATGAAAGATTTATTACGCGGTCAACGGTTTGAAGACCCCGAAGCAGCTGTGGAAGCGTACAAATCAGCCATTTTGTCAATATCGACTTCAGACTGGAATTACTGTTTTAATGATTGGTTTGCACGAATGGATAAGTGCATTAAGTTGAACGGAGAATACTTCGAAAAACAATAAAATACAATTTAGCTATACCGTGCATGTAGTTTTTCTTATTCTCGATCATTTCAGTGTGCCCCTCGTAGGTATTGTGTGAAAGCAGTGCACTTCCCCGGTAAAGCCGACCCATTCTTGCAACAATCGTTATATAGGTGCAACGTAAAATATCATAGTATATTGTATGAATAAGTGACAAAATAGCACCGAAGCGGATATTATATTTTTAACTAAGTTGGCAATATGATAGAAGGGCTGTTTTTCAAAAGTCAAATAACAGTTGTCAATCAAATATAAAAAGATCAAAAATATGTAACCCGACAGAATATAAAATTAAAACAATATAACTATTTTTCTTCCCAAGACTGTAATTTTTAATTTACCCATTTTGTATTTTATCTCATCACAACTTTTAACGGATGATTAAGAAATCAGCCCTACGGCACATTTTGGGAATGTTTTTAATTGTTACAAGAATTCATAATTAATAAACCGTTATTCAACACTAAGTTGTAAAGTATTATATGAACTGGAGCAAACTTTATAAGCATGCGACTCATCTTTTTATATTCTTGTTCTACTTGTGGAAACTTTGTAATGTTTTAATTTATTAAAAAAAATTACCAACAATTGATTGTCAATAAATGCAAGTTTCTCTAAAAACGTAAAAAAGTTGTGCCCAAGCGAAATTTAAATACATTTATATTTTAATAAGTATTATATAGCGATTTTACATGGATTTTTAATAAAACTAAGGTGGGGGGACGTATCAGGTAGGCTACTTTGAAGCTTAGTCTTTTGTAAACTAAGTTAAGTTTCTAAAAGCAGCTTTTGGCACCTCCTAATTATTTAAAAATATATTTTTATAGCGTTTAACTGAAAAACGAATCAATAGTCCACCTGATGTAAAGGAATGACTGTAACTTACGGATACACGCAAATATCAAATGCAAAAATTAAAACAAATGTCAATAGAAGTAGGTTATTTCTACAGACTAAAAAGAAGACCTCATAACTTGTTGTAATTTATTTGGATCTCCATATACTTTAAACTGCAACAGAATATTACGGCTTGTCTCCCAGACGCAAAAAAGGCCTATTAGGTACTGATTTATTTGTAAAGTATGGTTTATCTTTGAAAGTAGCTAATTTACTACTGACTACTTCGAATGTTTTTCTTATTATATTTTTGAACGAAACAAAAATAAAATTATCTAACGATAACACTATCAGTCACTATCAGTATAATTTTGCGATGCTTATTTGACGCAATATTTTCGGGACGGCTATATAAATGAAATAGAATAGCAAAAATTGAATTTGCAGCCCGTCTGTGAGTTGTCCAGGTGTTACGTAAAAGTACAAAAAAGTATAAACAAAATATATATCGTATTTTGTAAAAGGAAACAAATAAAAAATGGATGTGAATCGTAAATTGTACCTATTTAATATTTAATGATAAAAACTTTTTGTCAATTGTTTTGTTTCGGAAATAAATATCCTAAAAATAAAGGATGATAAAATAATATCTTACACGTTTTCATATCTATTTTTTTAAACAAATTTAAGCGTTTCGTTTTCTTTGACTGCTCTAAATCGGCTAATTTCTCAAAAGAAGGTAGATTAATGTATAAGATACAATATTTGACGTTTTATATATTATTTACGGAGTCAATTCAAATCACTTTGAGGTAGTGACACGAAGCAGCTTATCCTCGGAACGGAAGATCCGCTCATCGTACAGGGATCCGACTATCATTGTCATGCAAATGTGTTCGCTGTCTGCCTTACAATTACCCCTACGGTCAAGCGGGAGCCGACCGATGACCGAACATTACAACCCTCCCCTTTAAAACGATATCGACCCCACAGTGACCCCCCGGTCCGCAATTTTCACCTTTATTGGACCGATGTAACTGTGCTTATTCCATGCATCGGGATTCGCAAGTTAAAGATATTATATTACATGCAGATATGTTTATGAGAGCTGCTAATTCGGTGAAGTAGTGTGAAGTAATGGCGCAGCAATTGTGTGGACAGCTATTAAGAGTATTGCGTGGTGTTACGTCGAACGTTAGGAGACACGAATAATTTCTACTGACTTAGTTGATAATATTATAATTTTTATGATACAAGTGTAGCATAGTGTATACGACGTAAAGACGTATTCTCGCACGATACGTAACGGTATATTGTCATTTGGCTAAAATAGCGTTAGCTATTAAGAATAATCGTGAATTAAGCAAAAAAAAAACGATGTCACATTAATATACATAATAAAACATAACTAGATAAAAAAGTAATAAAATTTGACAAATAGGTAGAGTGCGAGAAATTCGACGTGTTTCTAATCTCTAAAAAAATTCAAAACATCTGAACGAACACGTGAACTGTTTATTATTATTATTATTTATGTGATACCTAAAATAATAAAATGTACATGACATGTAATAAAACAGTACATGGCAGATAATAAAATAACCGCTCCGTATTAAAATTTATAGAACTGGTTAAAATTTAGAGCGCATCACGAATATGAGCCGTTCCGATTACAATATATGAATTCGGCCAGTTTAATGACCGCTGAAAACCAGTATTTAATGCGTTGACTTTCTTTTGAACATGCGTTTCGCAAATATGTGAATCTCTTTGCTATGTTATGTTATGAATCTATTTGAATGTACTTAACACATCCATCTCTACACGTTGTGTACTCATGTGGACAGCTTGCAATATACTGGCTTTCCTAATTTTCAAACCAAATACGACAATGTGTGAATGTGAACTTTGGTTTGCAGCAGAGGCAGAAGTACGTTAGAAGGTGTTACCAATATTAATTACCGGCTAGAAATTATCCCCACCACCTGGTGTTTCAGTTTGTTTTTAAACCCTTTCCTAGTAACTAAGACCAACTGAGATTTTTTTGGATACCCTGGGTCAGGACAACGCAAAACCTTCCATTTTGCATGCACACCTTTTTAATGTTCTTTCACAAAATATATAAGAATCATTTAAATTTAATATAGATCATATGTAATTCTTATTGAAAGTTTTTTTTTTACTTTTATCACTGGTTTGAAAAAAACCTCAGTCCTGGGAAGAACCAACAAGATACCCAGCGAAATTCTTTAAAATAAAATCAATGTACAATGTAATATTTTATACAATTAATGTGAAAATATTTAGAAACAGCATGATAGCGATCACCTCATTGCTAGGGATTCGCAGAAGTTACTCTCAATCATGTACTCTTTAGTAGTATAATAATTAATAACCCTTACAAAACAAATTTCTTTGAATAAAAAAATTAAACCTTTTGATACATAAGATCTGCATATTTTAGGTTACTGCTAGTTAGTTACTTATTGTTCCTAGTATTTATAGAATATGCATCACTATTTTTAATAACCGTTATTACTTTTATGTACATACGTTAATTTCCGTAAATATAATAAGATGCCAAATATTATAAAATGCGTTATAAAAATAAATCATGATAAATGTCAGTGCAGATTACGTTAGTTTATAGAATAATACAGCAAAAACTACTTATGTAACACAACAGTGTTGCTCAGCATTCATTATGTTAACACGTTTAGATACACTGTACCGTATTATATTACTTATGACTTATGAAGCAAAGTTCTATAGGTATTATATATCAGAATATATAAATATCGTTGTTTGAACTGAGGTTTAACCTAGCCTTTTTATAGCGCTTTGAAAAATTCTTTTTTATAAGTGTTGGTGCTTCTTTATTTTATAGCAAAATACTATAGACGTAAAAGATACGTAAATCAAAATTGATTTACTTGGCAACTCCAAGTCGAGCTGACGGCCGCTCGGACTGGCTTTAGGATGCTGTAGCTGTAGTCGTTTTACTGAAAGGAAAAGAGACCCCGCTGTAATTTTATAGCTTCCTTTGTAGGTAAATGAGGCATAAAGTTTGTAGTCAAAGGCGACGCCGTGCAACGTAACAGCTTATATAGTACACAGTATATGTACCATTTGTATAGAGAGAGGTACGTTTATAAAATGGAAATGAAACTAAAACAAAACAACGAGGTGTTCGGACCAGACTATCCCCTGGGCACGTCGGGAATGTTCTCCGCTTCCTCGCAATTTCACAAAACGCTACACACTACACCATTGTCTACCTATGTACAATACATGACCAGTTAAAACAGACCGTCTCGACTCCCTGCACGCTATTATTTCGATGGCATCGGGAGGGGGAGAATGCTTTTGACGAGGGATCTAGTTAAAATGGTGCTACTTAAGACGGAAATAACAAAACAGACAAGAAACTAAATTAGAATGCACGCTGACTAGCATCACTTTAAATATATTCTTAAAGGTTATTAAAATTCAGTTATAAGGTATAGAATACAATTCAAAAATATCAATAAAATTGCATTGATTATTAAAAAAGTAATTCGCAATTAAATACCCATTATTTATATAAGCCATCAAGAAGTTTTGGACGATTTGTACATCCTAAACATTTCCAAGAGTTTTGTAGTTTACATTTAATAAACACCAATAAAAATATTAATATGACATAATAATTAAGTAAACAGATATTCTATCCAGTAAATAGATATCTATCTATGTTGATTTTAGAGATAGTCTGCACTACGCATGAATATTCAAGTGTCGGTTAAGAAAAATCCAATTGAACTTGCTTACATAACTCATTTAAATATAATATGACCAAGGTTTAAAGGCCCTCCACGCCTTCCACTTCTCATATTTGAAATGATAAAAATACGCTTGGTTCAAAGAAACCTTGAGGATCAACCTAAAGTGGATATCATATCTCTAGGCAGCAAACTGCGGGCGGTGTAATTCAAGCGCGCCATATCGATTTATTTTATCCAAAACTACCGCAATTATGACATTAATTCAGATAATAAAAGCAATAGAATTTTCATATAGAACGTTACAAAAGAATAACTTTATTCGACGCCGGTACCGCGTGGACGTAAACGTATTCGGTCAGAGGAAGTTTCTTTTTAGTTTTGTACACACGTTCGTATATTATAATGGAGATTGGGGTCGAGTAAGGTGTGGGAAGAGCGCCGAATCAGGCGATCCCGCACGGAAGATCGAGCACAGATAAATTGTATGGAACGCAGGCGGTTCCGAGTCGCTTATTCGAACGCTCACAATGGCTTCACGTCTATAGATTATAACTCCAAACCAGTTATGTAGATACTAAACCAATAAGTTCAATATTTAAAGATCAGGATATTCTACACCGGACGGGTGATTATTTTTGTAGTTTAATTTGCAATCGAGGACCGGATTATCATAGTAAATTTCGTTAGGATATCATTCCTGTTGCAAAACCAACCATAAGAATACCTACGCGCGAACCATTCACAATTTATCAATATTTATTTCGCGCTTAACTGAAGTTTTAACGACGAAAATCATCGAATGGTAATATTCTATTACCATTCTATAGGATTTTTATTTCATTATATAGGATTGATAATGTTTTAATGTGAATCAAACAAAACATACATAATATAGTTATTAAAACGATAGTATATAATTTATAAGAAAGCTCAGTTATGTAGGCATTTTTATCGGCAGTGGTGAAGTGGCCAACAGGCTCACGAGGTTAACAAGAAAACCAACGATCGCTCGGATTAATCGACAAAGTCGAGTAAAAATAACAAAAACATTTCCCATTTGCAGATCTAAAGTGAAATAACTAAACCAATAACTTATCTTTTACGCTGGTTTTCCAGTGTTTCAAGTGAATTTACGCCATTGTTTTTTGCTTAAAAACCTTTTTCTTGATATACATTATGGTTTTATGAAAGCGCTAAGAAAAGCGTTAATTCAACATCGTTATTTTCTATATTCAATATCAGAGGCGTTCCCCAGCGAGCTGAGACGCAGATAAGGGGGCCATTAGCTCAGTAGGTATAGGGAAAGGGCTGAATTTGTGGCCGACAAGGGGTCATTAACTGACAATCTCTTTAAATCACTTGTGGAACCTCCCTGCGGACTTGGCACGGCTTATTACGTAGGGTGAGCCCGGAACGCTTTGAAGGTATTAAGAAATTTGAGCCATCGTGTTCAAATATACCTGACGCAGCCTGGATAAATAGCTATTACGTCCTTACACTAAAAAGTCAAATTGCTTTGATTTACAATGTAATAATAAGCATAAATTTGCTAATTATATAGTTCGTCTAATTAAACATATTCGAATATGTTTGGCGTTAGTATATTTCAATCGGTTGTGAGTTTGAAATTATTTTCTAATAAGTACGTAGCAATTTGATACGTGATGAAACAATTTTTATGTCAATTATATTATTAACTGTGAGGAATTTCGTCTTAGATCGGAGGGATGACATAATAACTGTAGCGTTCTTATTTTAATGTGGCAGTAGATATCCATCATGTACAGTAGCCAATTATCATCAGATGGACTATTAGCTCGTGTGTCACAACAGTTTTATAAGAAAAAGAATTGAGAGTGAAGAAATAGAGAGTGCTTTCGCCCAGACCGAAACACAGTGATGCAAGCACTTTCATTTCGCGCCAGAAATGAGTAAGAGCGTGGTGGTTACCCAGACGGCAGACGGTACTGCCTACTCGTACATTATCGTACATTCCAATGGAACGGCAATCCGACACAAAAGGCGAAAAATCAAACGTAGAACCACCGCATTTACGTGCGAAGGCAGGTGGGTAAAACCCTGCTTCCTAACTGCAGCCCGAAAATTTCTACACAAAAACCCAAAAAACTGATTTTGGCCCAACGCGGGATTCGAACCCGGAACCAAATTTTGAATCCGAATCCTTCGTTAATTAGAGTGGTTAACCGCTTGCAGATAAAATAGCGTTTTAATAAAATGGCGTAACGCCCATCTTGCCTCCGTACCGTTACGTTAAGCGGGTGAGATACAGATATTAAAACCTAAATCAAAATAAATTAAGTAACAACAACTGAATTTAAATACTCATGGTAATAATCTTGGTATATTTAATTCAATAAAATTTTACAATATTCGAAATCCGTACCAAGCACATTAACAACAACAATGAAAATTGAATTTTGAATATAAATATGAATAATTATGAATTGAATGAAGTTGGTAGATAATATAAGTATTCGTGTAAAACAGAAGAAGGAACCGTAAATATTTTTTCCAAAACTGCAACGTTTGGCCATAGAAAAATATTGCAGATATATACGTACTATAAGTAGTACATAATTGCGTAATGTTGCGTACCAGCGCGCATTTTATGAGGAAAATGTGGTCCCCCATAGCCTCTATACGTACCTCATGTTTTTATGTCCTATTTTCATTCGTAAACTACGCAGATGGGTTCAAATTTAGAACGCTCGTGTTAATTTGGATTAAAGAATTAGATAGGTAATAATAGATACTAACGGTAATTTACTTCGCTAAAATTTATGTTACTGAATTATTAATATGGTTTTTAGATATACAGAAGGAAATTAGTTACTCTTGCTGTATCAATCTATAGGCCTATAAAGTCCACAGCTAGATGTGGACCTCCGCCATTACATTATGGTCCTGTCATAACCAACATGCGTAGCTATCGAGTTGGTTATGGCAGAGCTCGGCTTTTTTTCTCATTATAGGTACACGTATCTATCACGGAGTGAAACTTATTAAATTCGTGTTTACATCTAGAAAGTTATATAATTTATTCAAATTTCATAAACACAATACAAAGGACATCATATTTTACTTTACCAATTCGATTAGCAAGCCCGTTTATCCTTCACTCGCGCGAATACTAATCGCCTACTTTAGATTTTTAAACTACCAAAGAGTATCCGAGTTCCGTTGATTGGTCCCGGACCCCTCAGTTCCGGTCGCACAACCTCCGGCTCTTTTTTAAATCCTCGATTTAAAACAGTCCAGTGTAACAACGGAGCCCCTATCTTATATCCTGATTTAAAATTCCAAAGAAAATACCATGAAACGAGCTTCATCAAGGCTCTCATTAAACTGGATGCATCTCCAGCAGCAGGTAGGAGACAGCTAATTGTGTATTCCTTCCTCGCTTCGAACGTCCTTAATCCGCCCTCTTTGTCCCACCACCCTTTTTCCATCCTCTTTACAGCGCCCCAACTAGGTGGAAAGTTTTAAATAAGCGAACCGTCACTTTAAATTAAAAATATGAAAAAAATGTCTCCTAAATATGAAAAAAATGTCCTAGAGTTTGTACTTTTTAAAAATCTGGTCACATTTTTAATCAAAATTGTTCTTATCCAAACGTTGCATTGCTTTTGCCATTTGCTTAATGCAATATCGATACATTATCGCTATCTCTAGTGAAATTAAAACAGCTTTTTTGTTTAGTAATAGTTGCATTTTAGTTTTTTATTATCAACCGGCTTAGTCTAATTCAAATGTGGATTCAAAATCACATTTTAAAAACTCAAAGATCTTTTTAACAAGATAAATCGCTCGACACAAACAGATGGGGCGGTGATTTCGTCAAGTACCTGTCGGAATGGGGAACTAAAGCACTCCGAAACTGTTTATGGCGTTTTCGTTACTCGCGTGAGATACAAACATCACATATCACGACCATCATACACAAAAATCACCAAGATTATCTAATTTTCTATGTACTGCAATAACTAAAACAAGGGTGTTGCCGCTGGACTCAATAACGAAACCCACAGTAGTGAGAAGCAAATTGCTCGGGAAAAATTTGCATTTTTATTGAAATCTGTACTCTCGGCCGCAGATAAAACTATGTCTCTAAATACTTACCTTAAGCTTTGTACAAACATGTTTGTGCGGCTGTGTTGGCGCTCGTATTTATGTTGCGCCGTGTGGGAGAGTGCGGTGTTAGTTTTAACTCTTCTTAAATTTATCGACGTAGCGATAATTAATATAAATTACTGTGTTATTTTAGTAAGCGTTTGCTTAATTTATTGAAGATACGATATTCTTCAATTTCACTACGAATTCCATTCAAATTTACCTCTGCAATTAATCTTAAAATACTAATTTTGAATTAATAAGAAATCCTGCTCTACAGTGATACTACTGAAATGTGTAAATAATTATGAATTTCACATTTGGGCCTTATTGTCGATAAATTTTAAAAGCTCATCCCTAGCTCTTGTAGCACGGGTGGCAGACGATCGCTATACAAATGTATTTATGTAGCAGTTGACTTTAGGGAAGGGATCATAATAGGAAATTTTCCCGGGCATGTATGCGTGCAGTATCCGATACCCTTTTTTACTTGTATCTTTTTTATTTTCCAAACTTAATGAAGGAACTTCTCTCGCCTATATTGCGATTTCAATTCTTCTCGTGTTTTGTTCAGATGTGCCCCGATATTTTATGTAATTTATATCCTTAAGCGAGGTAATGAGATTACCTTATCTTCAATAAATGCGAAGCCAGTTTTAAAAGGCGACGACATTATACCCGATAATCGAAAAGGCTGCATTTGAAATAGTAGTCAATTTAGCGTCTTTTCTGGTGGTAATTTTTGACAGAATAATAACCTTCCTCCGTTCTCTAAATTATATTGGAACGTAATTATTACTAGAATATAACATGTCGAGTAATATTATCTGTACCTATATTCAATAGAGAGAACCTAAATAATCAGAACAGAAAAAACGATTCTGTATTTTATTAATCCGTGTAAACGTCAATTTTACGACTGCTCATATTGGATAACTGTACCGCAATAAAATCAGAGCCTATACATTTATGCTTAAGAAACTAGGACACGAAAAAATGAACTTTTTGTTCATTAGCTGTAAATGTCCTCGCAAATTGACCATAAATTTCTGCTCTATTAAAATTTATTGTCCACAAAACGTTTAATTTTACATTACGTAACTCGGCAACCCTTTCAGTCATAAAACAATGCGGCGTTACGATTCATGCAAAAAAAACTCTCAGTGCTGTAGCGCCTTAAATTTTGGTATATAATCGCATAGCAAGATCAACTTGATTTTACGGCGCGGGCTGGGGGCAGTGTTTTACGATCTCTTATCGAATCAAATTTTTTAGAGCTTACAGGCGAACGTGTACTTTTTATATATGCACCAATTTATATTAAAAAAAAACGTCGCCATATAATCGATTTTCGTTTTGATTAGTCAAAACATGATTACATTTTAAATAACCTTTATTTCGTGTGCAAATGTTTGTTATTACATCGGTAATTAATTATACATATTGGAGCAACTCCATCAATTGAAAAACAAAGAGCAAAAAGTAAAGTAAAATGGTAAATAATTTAAGATAATTTATTAAAAACTGAGCCTCGTATAATATAATACTATAATACATTAAGTATGTGTGATAAGTTTACAATGTAACAGCAAATTCGAGCCCTCGGCGTGAGCCGCTCGGACACTTGAATATACCTTTCTCTTTAAACGAGATAAAGCAAACATCGCTTGGAGAAGATAAAGAGAAGAAATCAACCGCAACTATATAAAGGTTTGCGGCGATAAAAATACCATGTTTATTTGCACGTCTTACATCAGTTTGCGGGCGGAACGAAACGGTCTTACAATATAAAGGACTGAAAAGCGAAAATATTCCTTCCACGTCAGTACATATGATCGATATCCAATCATCAATCGCCTATCAAAAAATCGTTCCTAAGCGTCGCTGAGTTAAACTTACATACCGTCATATAAGTAAATTCGGTAATCTATCGCCAGTATTCTTTACATAAAATATGATATAAAATTTAGATACCAATATGTATATTTAATTCTGTGCTAGTAGTGTGGTTAGCAAAGCAGGTGGCACTCATTATTTCTAAATGTTAAAAGGATTGAATGCTCAATTTGTAAAGGTCTATTTATACCTACCCAAACGTATTACCGGCTGCTTTTGTTTACTCTTTTTAGTCGCTTTTAATATGAGAATTAAGGCATTTATTTTTTCTAGCATTGCTTAGTTTACTCAGGCTAATGGAGTCCTATTTCTGGAGGTTCAAGCTTTAATAATTGTTTATGGTTGCTTACATTAAAGTCGAGGCAATATTTCAAATCCCACTAGCATTTGGGTAGAAATCGATTCCGTTTTGCCCTTAATTTTAAATCTTGTTTCAATATTCCACATTCATAACATAACTATTAGATACCTACATATGCGTTTTAGTTGTGTATTGAAACTGTATTCACAAGTTGCTATTTTTCCTGTCAGGTGTATTGTGTGAGTTGGAAGGAGACGCATATAAGCAGGCAAGGCGGGTCCCACACCTCCGCATATTTCAGCGGTACTACGGCAGGAGTCCAGGCAGTTGAAGTCTTCTATTAATTGCCATTTTTATTGCTTCTCAGTGGCATTAATATTATATTCGGCTTTCGATTCGCATTCTCACAGTCGTTTCGAAGACAATTTTTCAAAGGTTTTATTTGTAGAACTACGTAAGCGCTATTAAAGATATAAATGACAGCAACTTCACGGTGCATTACAAGCTTAAATTATAATCAAGTATTTTATTAAATTCATGTATTTTCAATATTACAGAGTTCTTCCAGCGATAATTCACAGTCATTTATTTTTATTAAAAGAATAAAGACCATAGAAACTTTTATAAAGGGCAATTGAATAGGATGCGAAATGTATGTAAATGCTGCAATCGAGTGGATATAATTGCCTGAACTTCCTCTTGTAGGGACACTCATTCATATATAATGTAGCCGTTATTTTCATGATATCAGGGTTCATAAGAAATTCCAATAAAGAACGCCATGAAAAATTCAATAGGTCGACGGCCAAGGAGTCGCGGGGACGAAAGTGAAAAAAAAACGAAAACAATAACGTAGATTTAATCAGTATGCCGAATGCGACGTGGCTGTCCGCAGCTGGGATATTTGGCAGGCGGACAACTCCCATATACGTACGTACACACATTAAATCCATCGCTGCATCGATGTCATCGCACGCTCAACTCAAAATACACGATGCTTCTAATTAATTAAATTATGCAAGTGATCGACGAAAATATGGTTATGTGTTCGAAGTATTCTTGTAAAATACGCGTCCAGTATTTCACTTTTGACCGCTTGAAAGCTATAATCAATTTATTTCAACAGACGCTTTTGACGACGCAAATTGCACCATTTCCATCGAACTTCTGACTGTAGCAATAGCGACAACCTAAAATAAATTTAGCGAACAATTCATATAAGAGGTTTGTACAACAATGCCATCAACAAAATAATCACAGGAGAAGTGTATGTACAATGTACATTGACTCTATTCGCATAAATAATCTCATTACATTCCGTGCAAGTGGCAACTCGGTCAAATACCTGCGTTTTAAATCAGGCGCAATGTATTTGGGAGCGATTTGCTCGCAAAACATGAGCGCGTTTGTTGGTGTTAATAAATTATTTTTGCAGTATTCGTATCATTCGTACCTTGATGCGCATATCAATTTCGGCTGCATTCCTATTTGAATGCGACCATAAGCGAATTTAAACTAGGTGACCTAAATATACCGTACGCGTTTTTAAATAGATGATTGAGGAAGGCGCTCTAGTGTATTTACGCGGGTTGTAAATGTAAATTATAAATGAAAGAAAAGATATATTGTTTCTTCATCTTTATCATCGCCTATACAATGATCATCATGTCACATTAAGAGCTATCTTTAAAATCCCTGGGTCGTATTCATTAAGAAAGTATATAGGGGAGGGAACTTCCTGAATCTCGTGGAGTCGTCATTACAAGAATCATTGTCGAACGTTGTAGGTACAGCTTGCTTCATTAGTGTAGACTCAAGGCTCCTTTCGTCTACCCGGGAAAAAACCACTCAGAAAAAATCATTACTACTTGTAATAGTTTTGGTTAAAGTCGGTTGCAGGGTGTTCATGAGATACAGTAGGCAGTAGCCATTTACCATCAGGGATTCTGTTAACTCTCTAGACATTCTGTGAATATTACATTTGAATTTAGCGTTTTCGGATAAATTATCTGCCACCAATCGATCGTCAGACACTCGTCCATAAACCAGCAGAGTGAACCGCTTACAGATAAGGCTCTGACAAGTTAGCACATTGCCGTTCACCTCCTCCATCGGTGATTCAGTGCTAGATAAATATGCTTAAAGGAAGCTGCGCTGAGAAAAGAAATTTTAAATTAAAGATATTAATGGTTACTTTGCAACCATCCGCTCAATAAAATAAAATGATGCGTCTTACCTAGTCTGAAGAGCATCTCCCGCCCTCCCCCAATTGCGTGCACTAATTCCGTCAGACTCCTTCCACTTCACCGCATCCAGCGCGGAGCGGCTCGAATCGTCGACGACTGAGTGCTTTCCGATCGGCTTGATTCACTAGCACTGCGAAGAGATGTTGCATCTCTTTACGTATTTTATCGCACCTATCATGGGGAGTGATCTGAGGAATTGTTCGGATTAATCCTATCCGCCAAATTTAATGAACGCACTACGCGGCAAACCTCCCGATACCATCCACACCATCTGGATGTTTGGCGGTCCACTACTGTACATTTTACTAGGAGTTTTCTTCCGCGTACGACCTCTCTGTGGAATAATTTACCACCGGCAATTTTTCCGGACCGATACGACCTGGGGACCGTCTAGAAAATAGCTTACTCCTTTCTAAAGGGCTGGCAACGCACCTGCAATTCTCCTGGTGCTGCGGTTGGTCATGGGCTGCGGTAACCAATTAACATCAGGTAAACCGTATGCTCGTTTGCCCCCTCTTTTATAATACGTGTATATATATATATATATATCTATATATATA
>DWHP01000265.1:0-21869 GCA_018247895.1 Parnassius honrathi
TCAGGTTACTGAGTTATTTTCAGGAAAAATAAAAATAAAATTCAAAAGGTATATTTTCACATATATTTATTAAAAAAACAAAGTGTATCAAAAATGAAACGTTATGCATTACGGGCTCAAATAAAGTTCACGTTTGATGTAGGTACTAAACTTCATACTATTTTACAAAGTAAATATGTTCTAATTGTTATGGAACGATAAAATATAGTTGGATTTTTTAGAGCATAGGAACACGTTACATTTAGAACATTTTATGGAGCTCAAGAGCTTACAATTAGGATGTTGAAAACGCCTCCTATTGTCGGTTCCGATTTTCTCACGTCCAATTTTGTCGGGACGTACATCTTTCGTTGGTATTGCTGGTAATTTGTCATTCTTTTTCTTTTTGTTAATTGCGTCTTCAATGCTTGCGCTAGGTCTTCCTCTTTTACTATCTCTGTATGTTCCATATTTACATAGAGCATCAGCCAACTCTGCACGAAATTCCGCAAAATTCATAAGATTTTTGGGTTCGACTCCCTTTTGATTTTACATAAAGGACCCGTGAATTTATTATTGTCATATCCAGTAAATGACAAAAAACTCGCAAATACCACTTTCTTGTTTTTACACGAATCCGGTATCGACCTATAAAACTGTCCATGAGATCTACACCGCCCATAGGAGAATTATACTCGCTTATTACTTTTAGGCAAGGGATAGGCAACCGTCTTTGCTCTTTCCTGTCGTATCTCTCGATCGTTCCAACAGGTTCAGCCCCAACGTACGTCGAGAGCAGTAAAACTTGCTTGTTGTCTTTCCAGCTGACTGCAGTGACTGGTGTACCTTCGTAAGAAAATACATTTTCTTCGTAGCTTCCTCTCGGTATGTAGCTTTTCATGACGTCAGCTTTTGATGGTAACTTGCAGTTTTTTCCCAGTCTATTTCGTTGGACTGTGCCTAGGCAGTAAATGCCTTGTTGGTCAAAATAGCGCATAAGAGGCAAGTTCGTGTAAAAATTATCAAAATAAATGATATGATTGTGATTTCTAGGCACACTTGTAAGTCTGATGACGATATCGGAAACAACGCCAAGTTCAGGCTCAGATGGAAGGCGATCGTGTATCATTTTTCCGGAATATATTTCAAACTGATAAACAAATCCTTGCAAACAACACATAACAAACAGTTTTAATCCCTATTTATGGGGCTTGTTAGGTAAGTACTGTTTCAAAAAGTGGCCTAACTTGGTGGCGCACATCTGTTCATCTAGTGATAATTGTTGCTCATAGGGCAATGAACTGAATCTGCTGTTCAGGTGATCTATCACAGGTCTTAATTTATGAAGTCTATCATGGTTGGGATGGTTCGTAGGCAAATGGCTATCGTTATCATTGAAATGGATGAAACTTATACGTTTCTCAAACCTGTTTAGTGGCATAGTTTCCGATATAGCGGTAAATGCATGTTTGGTGCTCCAGTAAGAACGGATATTTGGATATCGATAGACAGACATGTATGTGAGAATCCCAAAGAATTGTCGCAATTCTGTACTAGTAATTATATCTGGTCGAGCAGGATTTTTTTTGTACACTGTACCTTTTGCTTTCTTGTACTATTGATTCTAAAAATTCACTTGTGAAAAAGTAGGAAAAAACTGAAAAGATGTTTCTAGATTAGCAACTTCGGAAGAAAAAGGAGAATTGTTCTCGAATTTAATTTGGTAGCGTCGAAGCATCATTTGCCTAATTGGAAGCCGCTGATTGTTTGAGGCAGACAAAGCCAGGTAATTATTACTGTCATATATAATAGGAGGGTCTGAACTATCGACGTTATTACCACTATCATCACCAGGTATCAGATTACCGTCACAAGGTTCATAATCATCTTCTAGCGCTTGTTGTATATCTTCTCTTGTAGGAAAGTAATCGAAGTCGTCACCGTCGGACTCCCATCCATCATCCGATATTTCGCCTGTTTTCAATTGAAGTCATGACTCCAAAATGTAGAAAAAAACATGCATTAACATCCAACGGCAACCAAATAATATTTTAGTATATTATTTTAAACAATATGCCGTTACTGCATACTGTATCATTTTTGAAGCGGATATATGTGAAAAAAACAACATTATCTAATTTTTGTTGTAAAAAGTAAGCACATAAACAGAAAATATGAATACTTACCAATAAGAATATTTTTTTTTCCAAAAAAAAAACTTCACGGAATATAATTTATATCAAAATTACAATTTTCAACAAATTGTGACCCGCGCCAAAGTCAGTACAGTATTACAAAATGACAGTTATTTTCGCGCGTGTCTAAAAATACTCCTTTTTTTTAAACAACTTGAAAGTGATATGGCTAAGGCATAAATAATCATACAGCCAAGTTTGCTATTTAGTAATAATAATGACCAAGATGAATTCAAAAGCACCGTTTCATTTTTGATACGCCATGCATTTAAGGGTTAAGATTCTGGTGAAGTCTGGGTGAGAATGAATGAACTACAAAATGTTATTTCGTCTGGCTCGTGTTTTGTATAAAAGCTTATGAATGTTGTTTGTAATGTGTATTTCGTATGTTAACTGTTAATAAAACTATTAAGTGTACTTGTTGCGGTAGTAAATTATTTTATCTATTTATATTTGTTTCAATGAAGCCCAATAATTAACATTGTATTGAGGTATTGGTGTTTTGCATCTGTAGAAGATGGGATAGTTTTAACGAAAGAAGTTTAATAAATAGATTACATTCTATTCAAAAATGTAAATATACAACCACATCGATATTTTATTGGTTAGATTATAAAAATTGGACCACTTGTAAGAAGTCCACGCAGTAGTGTAACAATATTACAAACAAAAATCTCTACATAACAGAACTTACACATATTAGTCAACTTTATTTTATACATACTATGGTACACGATTAATTAACATTAATATTTACCTAAATTTATATTTTATACATTCTATGTATAGTAGATAATTTCTTCATTTTGTAATAAGTTAATAAAACTATAAAATATTCTCTTCAGTAAAACATTAGGCATTTAATAAGGCTAATGTAGGTATTGGAAACAATATTTGGTGGTTCTTACGGAAGATACAACATGGAGTGCTTATGTAATAAAATATACATTTATACAAAGCACTTTGTACTTGGCTTTTATGATTAAAATTTTATGATCGGAATTTGGAATAATTCATTAAGACTTGCGTGTTTAAAGCAATAACATAAAAATAAACTATCATGAACTAAAACTTCCTAGTGATTTGGTTGAAAATATAAATAAGGTACAATATAATAAAAATGCGGTCAAATTATAATACAGTTATCACACATTAACTTAAACAGCTTTAATGGATAATGTACTTCGTGTTAGATATCAAGGTTCTAAAGAGACATTGTAATACTAGAATGTAGTAGGACCAAGTAGAAAGTTGCACACTAATTGCAATAAAAACAACAAACTAATAATTATCTAATAGACTAGTCACGACAGCTTGGTACTCTGTTACTGCATATAAGGAAATGATCCACCATAGTAGGTGACGGCTGACCATTTCATACACCTTTTTAGTCACATCACGGTCAAACTAAAGTAGGGCCAAAATGTAGTCACCAGTCCATTGACATTAAGTTAATTGTGAATTTTTTGATTCTACTACTTAATATTATTAGTAGCTGCTCAAAAGTAGCTCAGATTAATCTAATATTTATGAGCTATGCTAACGCACTGTCAACAATTTAAAACAATGTTTACAACAATATCGAAAGCATCTAGCAATGCTCTTTATGAATTTTCACCATAATAAAATAAAATTTCGTTCTGAAAACCACATTATACCACTGGTGAAATATATTTGAAAGAATATATAAATATTTAAAAGGAATGTTTGTAATTCAAGAATGAAGAATCCAGTATATTTACTTGTGATAGTAAAACTTATATTTCATTTTCAACCAATACAACAAATTTCAACATACATCATCTACAGTAAATAAAAAGTTGTATTTCAATAGGAACACACGAGGTGGCTTCTTTTTTGCATATTTAATTTGACATCTCATAATTTCCTGGTCACTTTTATCCGACTGTCACAGAAAGACACCAGTAGGTAGTACAAGAAAGCTAAAAATTTAAAAAACCGCATCGTGTTTTCCTACGTTTAGGCATTTCATTCTGAAAACCACATTATATATATATATGATTGACATTTAACTCTTTATCTACCTTCATTGAAGAATTTACCTATTTATTACATATATTAATAATTGGATTGTATTTCTCATTAACTATGAGCTGCAAAATAATTTGAATGCATTCTAGCTTCGTTACTCTTAAATATAGATAATCTAGATAATCTTATGTACAATCTAAAGATAATTGTTCAAATCTGTTTTAATTACAACACGCCAACTCTCCAGCATAAAGAACTTTTAAAACAAACATGTCACGACAACTTTAACCAAATGTATGAATCCATTCGAGCGATAAAATGATAGGGGAGCGCTTGGGCGTCAGTCCACACGGGACGCTTCCGAGTAGCTGTCGTCCAGATAGCTTTGCAGCACGTGCGACTGGCCGATGTGAGCACTCAACGCGTCAAAGTTCACATTCTGGTCAACAAAAGAATTGTGCGCTTGTTGCGGCGGCTCCACGCGGAACTCGCCTAATGTCCACGGGTCACTTAACTCGTTAGGTCTTCGAATAGCACTATCAAAGGAAGGTAGGTCATTCCACGTTTGAGGCGACGGGGTGTTTAGCATCGAGGGAATGTTATCCACACGCGGCGGCAACGTCGGCTCCGTGTTAAATGACGATCCGCCCCACACGAGGGACTCTATACCGCTTGTAGAGGTGTTATTCACTTGGCTGAATCCCCAAGAATTGGGCACTTCGGGCGGTGGGATATTTTGGACCATTTCTGACATTTTAGAAACCGATCGTCCGTATATATCTTGAGTTCTTCCGCTTATAATAGGTCTCGACGTATGCCCGCCGTCTGGACTAGGCAAATGGCATTCGGGACGCGTCATTGGACTGTATTTTCCTACACCTGGGCTCTTTTTGTTACTATATACACTTTCAACGCTCGGCCTAGGTGAATATGGGCTGTGGTGCAGCCTATCCTGTCTCGACATGGGGCTGTATTGTCCGGGTGTTTTACTACAATTATTACGGAAAGCATCACTCTTCACACCAAGACCTGGATCAGGACTTGGGTGCGTAGAAGGGTGGGGTGAAAAAGGCGTGTGTTGTTTTGGCATAGGACTGTAGTTGCCTGTATTCCAAGCGCTTGCTTTTTGGATATCTGGTTTTACCATTTGACTTGTATCTGGACTTGGTTGTGCAGAATAGGGACTAGGTTGGGAGGAGTATGGACTAGGTTGGGTAGAGTACGGACTAGGCTGAGTAGAGTATGGGCTAGGTTGTGCTGGGCTTGGCTGGGCAGAGTAAGGACTTCTCTGTGAGGAGAATTGATCCTGTCTAGTCATGGGACTATAACCACCAGAATAATTCCAACTGTTCGGATTCTTTATATCTGGTTTTAAACAATGAGTTTCTGGACTAGGTTTGTTCTCTAATGAAGTAGTGGGGCTGCATTGTTCAACAACTTTACTATGTTTTAACTTACTTGTATTATGGTTCTCTAATCTATTTAGTGGACTTGCTTCTGATCTATGGGTGGGTGTAGTTTTAAATTGTCCTAAATTCCATGAGTTATTGCTTTTAGTTAGTTCGGGATGTACGTCAGGACTATTAGGCACTTGACTGTCGGGTTTTCGGACGGGGCTAAAATGAGGACTGCCAATATCATTTTTAACTGATTCTGACCTCGGAGTGGAAGAAGAATCAGGTTTTGATTGAGCAAGTGGGCTTGATAAGTTTGAAGTCGGAGTTCTGGAACTTTTATTATTTGCTAAGGATGTTACAGTCTCTGAAATGTCTTTCGTAGATTCAACTGTCTTAGTAATATTGGAAGATTGCGATCCCTGACTTTCGGGAGTAGTACTAGTTTCAGAGACGCTTCTAGGTTCTTGGAATACACATGGGGAAGACTTTTCTGAGGATTTCCCTTTAACTTTGGCACCAGTATTATCAGATATATTATTCTTTGGGGATGCTTTAGGCGTATTGCCAGATTCTGAATCAGCCTCTTTCTTTGTTATGTTCACACTTTTGCTTTCATCATCATCGTCAGAGTCTTCTTTGGGTTTCGCCTTTTCAGGATCTAAACTATCTTTAAGATCCTGTAGCTCCTTTCCAGTGAACAGACGTTTCATACCCCTCGGTAGGGCTCGACAGGAGCTGAGGTTTAATGATTCTAAGTGTGGACACTTCAGTAAGACCTTTTTCACTTGCTCCAAAAATACTGCAGATCCACATAAATTGAGTATTCTGAAACAAGAAATATTTTTATGATTTCAGTTACAATGTTACTTACATTGCAGTTGCTGGTATTGAATCGATACAAATAAATAAAATTATATAAGGCACTTATATCAAAAAAGCAATTTTTAAATTTTTGTCTGTTTTTGCCGGCTAACCTCCGATATAGCCGGACTGACTTTAACGGGAATTTTACTGGCAGATAGCTGATGTTGTGAGTAGTAGCTTAGGCTATTTTTATTTTAGAAATACAATTTTAGGGCTCCGCGCAAAAAAACTGAAACCCATGAAGTCCAATCGTAAACAAAGACCACGAGAACGAAGCCGCGGGGAACAGCTAGTACATCATAAAAAAGTAGAATTATGTTGCAAGGGGCAGATATATGAGCTCTGACCATTCAGACAAACGAGCACACAATCCACGTGTGGTAAGTGGATGCTGTAGCCCATAGACATCACAGGATAGATGATATCCTCGATTAAGAACCAAAAAGCAGATGCGTTGTCACCCGTGAGGGCTAAGATGGAATGCCTCGTTTCCAGTTAAAAAGGTATCCGGTTCTCTACGCTTACCATACGAAACGCAGCAGCATTATGCTGCTATTTTGAGCTGGTATTCTGTGAAAAACATTTTTAGGTCCGCTTGATGTGAGTAATCAGTGTTTGGTGTAGGCGTCATTCACACAAAAAAATTTATCTGTGCAAACTAGTACTACTATAGTTGTTAGCGCTGAAAATTGTGCTAAATCCTAAATGAAAGTTATGATATCGCCAAATCGGTGCACAAGCATTTCCAAATAGATAGATTTAAGTTTTTTTTTGTTTCATGTTATAATTCTGTTCTAATGGTGTACATGAAGAAAACTTAAAGTTATAATGGTAAATTAAACTTAAAAATTACTTTCAATAAGTATTTTTTATAATCTAATAGATGATACCCGGCGCGTTGCTACTGCTGCAGAAATAATGGTGGAAATATCGTTTTAAATTTGAAAGTTATAATGTTTAATTAGGAATGACAATACATTAATTGAAGTTGAATGATAATATTATAACTTTCAAATAAATTTTTCGGTACGATTACGCGTGCTATACCCACTGTAAGTTAATTATACAATGCCTATAGCCTTTTTTTGCAAGTTCTGGAAATATCGTAACAAATGATAGAACAAACATTTAATGCGTAAGATAGAAATGATCATTAAAACTGGTGCGCGTTATACGGGTATATCTACAGTTATGCCTAACAGTTAGTGTTTGAGAGGTCTAAAAATATATATAATATCAGTGGGATTCAAAAGGACTATAGCTGTCATGTGGTATCGGCATATAAAAATCCATCTCCTTATCTTATTGCATAGATTAAGAGACGTCATAGAAAAGTGTCCAAAATATCTAGTAGTCTCCGATAGATAGTAGTATTACCAATTCGTGTTAATACAAGATGTACAATACTCAAACCGGCGACGGGAAGCAGTGTCAATAATGCAAGACATGCCAGATGATCTGTGATCGCCAATACAACACCCTCCCCTACTGTGGAAGAAACAGTGATGCACTAATTACGGATGGCGCGGTCTGCAAGAATTTACGGATGGCGCGGTCTGCAAGAATTTACGACTGCCTCGGTCTAGCGTTCATAAACACGATCGCTTATCATGAGGTGGCACCTCATGATCATCGTTTATTGAGTTTTTCTGTCAACAAATTCTCAGTAGCAGTCCGAAGTCAGGAATTGGGCGTGTTAAACCCCCCGCGCCTCGGGAGAAACGTAAAGCGTTGCTCCTGCACCCGACTTCTTTCCGGTCGTGTCGGCTTGCTGTCTCATCGCACTATGAGAGTGAAGTAATAGAGAGTGATAATTGACAGAATCAGGCGTTACTTTGCGGAAATCCATTACAATCAAGACATTAATTATTAATAACACCACTATTCCAGGGAAGACATACCATCGACGACAAAATGACACGTGTTTCGCCTCTACACGAGGCATCCTCAGGTAATGTAGACTCGGTAGTGTTGGAAGTAGTGGTGCCGGGAGTAGTGATGCTGGGACTAGTGGTGGCGGGATTGGTGCATGCAACTGAGGGAGGGCGGGAGGTGCTTTTCAATCCAGGTAAGACACATCATTGTATTTTTAATTAGCGGAATGTTGCAAAATAATTAAAGTCTTTATTATAATAGAGAGTGCACCTGTGTCTGCGCATACATTCGAGTACTATAATCCTGTCCTGCGCAGTGGTTCGTCTCCATTGAGACCGCAATAACCAAAATTCGTGATAGTGGTATTTTACCTGAGCTTGCTGTGGGGTGAGTCCGCTAGGGTGGCAACGGCATCGTTAAGTACGCGTGTGGCTGATGCCCACGACAAATCCAGCTCCAGCAGGCTATGGGACCACTTCTCGCATATCAGCTCCAGGCACGCACTGCTCTTGCGAATTATGTTGGACCCTATAACCACAACAACAAAGGTTACTTCCACTAAGTTCTTATTTCCCGTGCCGTGGTGTGAAAACAGAGACATTGAGACAGTAACAGTACAAACTAGTAATAAGAAAGTGTAAGCATGTACACGCGCATGTGCGTGTGTGCACGCGTGCCTCTGAGGAAGAGGTACTGCAGGTCCCAGGCGGGCACGCGCACAATGTTGGAGTCGGTGAGGCGCTGCAGGCCGCTCAGGTCATGCAGACGCGGGTGCGTGGGTGTGTGTTAGTGTGCATGCGTGCGTGCGTACCTCCGAGAAAGAGGTGCTGCAGGTCCCAGGCGGGCACGCGCACGATGCCGGAGTCGGTGAGGCGCTGCAAGCCGCGCAGGTCGAGCAGGCGCAGGCGCGTGGCGCCGCGCACCAGCCGCCCCAGCGCCTCGTCCCCTAGCCGGTACTCGCCCACACCCACGCGCTCCGCCCCGGGCTCGCCCGCGATCGACAGCTCTTCCAGGCAAGTCCACCCCTCCACCTCCATCTGCAACCAAGCCCCGACGCACACTAATAAAACGATCAACAACCACGACTTTTTCTGTCAGCAGAGTGGCGCCACTTAGGAATAGTGTGAAATATTTGACAGATTTCATAGCGGGGGAAGTTTTATATTTTATATTAATTAGATTAAAAACTATTAAATCGATATTCGGATATTCCTATAATTATAAGAATTTAAATATAAGAGTTAAATATATGCAAACAATTAATTTATTTCTATTAAATTAAATTAAATTTTTAAATGCAGTATTCAATAAGAGCTATTTAATAAGATTTTAATTACGAATTTACAAAAAGAGAGTGGGAGACATTGCGAGTTACATTGAAGCTTTATGACTTGAATGGTGGGGGGAGCGAACTAGTTCTAGCAGCAGATTTCAAGAAGCAGCATTACGAGAAAGCAAAATCAGCTGCTGCAATACCAAAATACGCCTTAGAGACGCGCTATTCGTACAGGCGATTAATTATATATATATATTAATAGATATATTGATAAATTTTGTAACATTTAGGTTTTCATAAAGGTTCCACTTTTCGGTATGGTTTGTGGCGTTAGCCTTACTTTTATATTGTTAGTGATTATGATATTATTAGTGATTGAAAAAAAAATTATAACTTATTTTTGGTATATAGACTTAGCTTAATAAAAGCCTATATGCTCTTGCCTTAAAAATGCCCCGATTGTAATCAGACCGAAAATCAAACGTCGGCAAATTGTTTAACTTCTTTGCAAAGAACTTTTAAAAAGAACTTTGTGACTATAAAATCAGATAGATAGTTGTTTTGGCCATCAAATGGACAAAAAAAGTAATTCTAATGGTTCTCATTCACGTTTCAGTTTCGGTGTTCGTTCTGATACCTGAACCGGAGCTTTTTTAATCCCTGCTGCACAGTGCATTGACCACCAAGAATAGTAAAAAAAGTTTAAGGATTGCCTTAAAAGTCCGGTGGAGGCTTCGGGGAAATACGATTCGAATCGAGTTAAGAAGTCTGCTGAATTATTTCTATCTCGCTTGACAGAGATAGACAGGTGCGAGTTGTGGTACACAGCTATACTACCCGTAAAGACTGCAAAAAAAAATACGTTGCGTTTCTCGTACGTCCTATAACTTCAGTCCAACTTGGCATTAGAATCAATGATAACAAAATGCCATAAACTACAAAACAAAATTCAGTCCGGTTTTGTTAATTTGTGAGCTACGACGCGTTCTGAGAGTTCTTAATTACTATTGTTGATTTTGCTTGTTAACATTTTTGTGTAAAACATTTACATGCCATTGAGACGCGAGTATTTTCGAAAATTTCGTTTGTTTGTCTGTCCAAGATAATATTTGGAATGACTGAATCTATTGTAACAAAACTTCACGGACAAATCGAGAGTAACACCACAAGTGATTTAGACTAAATTTTATAAAATGAAAATATTTATGAGATAAAATAAAACTTTAATTTTATGTCTAAATAACACCACATTAATAGATTTCACCCAGGCGAAGCCAGAGCGGGTCGCTAGTTATAAATGTTATTTAAAAATTAACGTGCTATAATTTTTTATAACTAGATATACAATTATTTTCAAATATTTTTCCATTATAGATAATTTACAAATAAGGGAATAATATTACGTTATAATTGGAGACTTTTACTCCACTCGTTTATGATGCCAGCAAAAGGTTTTACCTTTGCATCTGTATCGGCCCTAGTATAATACACCGTTTTAAGGGGGTTTTGGCTATCGGTATATTGTGCATGTTAACGGTACGGGCTCAATGAGCTTTCCTAATTTTTATTCCTATCATTTCTAATCCTATTCTTTATCCGTGCGCACTATACATTCACTCATTACAACTCAGACATTTATTAAAATGCATTTCTATTCAGTTAACATGTTGACAATTTGCATTGTTTTGTTTTCTTAACTGTTTGATGTACCGTTTGGAGTATTAATAGTTTTTTAGTTTTTTTTAGAGATGTTATAAAGGTTTATATATCATACTTCATAAGTTTTACTGCGTCTTGATTAAAAGATAATTAGCTCAACGTTACAGCCTATATGTGTCCAACTGCTGGGTACAGGCCTCCCCTCAGTTTTGAAGGTTACGTTCATTAGTAGGCCGCGCTTCTTCTTAATTCCCCGAAATATTTTTTATCTTTGATATGCAGTGTTCCGTAAGATGTATTTTACTGCTGAGCACTTTATAAATCTGCACTAAAATTGCTATAAACAATTTCTAGATAGCAGGGGTCAAACCGGGAATCTTCGCGTACACAACTCTTGTCGACACACTTCTTATCTTCACAACGTTGTTGATAAGACTTGTAGACAAAGACAGAACAAGTTGCCGGATTCCGTGTCTTCCCCCTCCATTGGGACCTCAGACAATCCTATATTACCCCAGCGTAATATGTCCCTTTTTCGGTCCAAGATCTTCTTGTGAGTCCTCGGGGTGAATCCGTTAAATAATGCCAAGTTGAGTCGTCCAAGGTGGTAATCAAACCTCCAACAGAGATTCTAAGCACCAGCTCCCTCGCGGTTACAGTGATCGCCACCGTGGTCAGGAACAGCAAGGCCGTCGGAGACTAGGGGCCGTTTCTTTATACCGTTGCACTTCTTAATGTTAAGTAACAAAATGAAAAATACCATTAATTTACTATAAACTAATAAGAATTATTCATACCTGCTGAGATGTGGTGGCAGATGCAAGTACCAGTTGTGAGTTGGCGGCTCTAAAGACGCGCATCTTGGGGCAGCCTTTCTGCAAGGCCTCTAGAGGCACTGCAGCTGGGTGCGTGGTGGCCATCGCACCCGATATGTCCAACACCTCCAGATTTGGACAGTGTGACTACAGACAATTTAATATACCAATTAAGTTTTGCATTTTTCAAGACGATTCCTAAAAATTCATTGGATTGTAATGATAGTAAGATGATGTAAAGATAAACCTTAAAAAAAGGAAACAAATCGATGTTTAATTTTTTATGTTGATACTTGCACTATTCAAGGGGCAACACTGTGATAAATAGATAAACAATAAATTAATACGTTTTTTAGTTAATACCAGAATTAATTTATTTAAAACGGGATGGGTTTTTCATAAACACTAAAACCATTCATGTTAAAAAGTTCGGTACAAACGACGATCGGGGTTATAGTTGAAGCAGTTGTCAAGTTCCGTACGAACCCGTCCGTATTGTAATGAAAGTTGAATATTGTAGAAAAAGTATTAGAGTTAAATACTGGAAAAATGCGATAAAAAACAAGTATGTTAGGTGTGACTTTGAAGAACTGTGTTATAAGGGAAGTGTGGTTTGCAATATGTTGTACTGATGATGATGACTAGGATTAAAAAGGAATGCTCCTGTGGTTTGAACATGTAGAAAGAATGAATGAGGAAAGAGAGATAAACAAGTTTATGCTGCAGAATTGAGTGGCCGAGTCGGCATGGGACACCCTAGACGAAAGTTTATCAATCAAATTAGCGATATACTGAAATAGGCTAAATTTAGACTACCCTAGCCTAACCCTACCGACCAGATGAGCAAGATGCAAGGCAGGTGTATCAGGATCGTATCAAGCTGTAGCCTATAATCTCTGCCTACCCCACTGGATGACAGGTAGGAGAGTTTATGTGTGTCATTAACTTTAGCAAATTTTTCCTTTTATTAATCTTAACAATTACATGACCTTCAACGTTTTTTATTGCGTTAATACATGTTTTCTTCTTTTTCTTAAAACTCTAAGAAACAAATTTCAACAAAGTTATTGGTGTGGTTAGTTTCAAATACAGTTCTTGGAAATCCCGTACCAATAACTTTATTTACACCAAATTTAGATGATTTGTAGTTTTGAGACATTTTTATTTCTATATGCATAATAATTTACATCAATGCCAAGTTTCAAATTTTCTAAGTCACCTAGAAGTGGTTTAGGTTTTTGATGAGTCAGTCAGTAAGTGATAAAAATGGTACCTTACAGAGCTTAGTAACCCAAGATCTATAATAGGTTTATTTATGAAATTTAGGATTCTATTTAGTATTCAATAGGGTCTTATTAGAGTTTCCTTATAAGCCAGAGCGGCGCCTGTTTTTTCCCCGAACTTGGCTGACAATGTAGTGTATGCTGATTTGTGGACTTTTTTCAAATGTTACATTTATTTTTATTCTAAATTATTTAAAAAAAGATATAAGGAACAAAGCTTTCTCTTCCAGGAAGTATATGTTATATTTATTTCAACATTTTCATGAAGCATCAAAATTTAAAATAAACACCGTGATTCCACAATTACCTATTTAAAAGTACAGTTCGCACAGTGTTATTCTATCATGATAACAAATTATACTCACAGCAACAGAAGAAAGAATCTGGGGTAGCGCTGTGAACTTGTTATTGGCTAAGGTGAGATGAGTGAGTCGTTCGCCAAAGTTCTCCGCCACCCGAGCTATCGACGTCGCGGACAGGCATGTGCTCGACCCGCCTGTTTCAGACTGC
Source organism: Parnassius honrathi (assembly GCA_018247895.1). Lineage (NCBI taxonomy): Eukaryota > Metazoa > Arthropoda > Insecta > Lepidoptera > Papilionidae > Parnassius > Parnassius honrathi. Next base: position 13,846 of record DWHP01000265.1, read on the forward strand.
AAACAAACATATCAAAGATATTTTATATTTATTGCAAATTTTTTTATAATTTACTAGGTGATAAATACATAATCTTTCTACCAGTCTAGTACACTAATACACTAATAAATGAAAGGAACCCAATTTATAAATGTTCGTGGCCATAGTAATGGGTTAGGTTGTCCTCATATTACTGAGATTTGGATGTTTACTCCACCGCCAGCCTAGGTTTTGCGATTATCGTCCACTGTTGAACAAAGGGCTCCCCATAGATTGACTTATAGAGAGACATCTGCCATAGTCGCCACGCTTTGCAGGCGGGGCGGTAACCGCAGTTGTTTATAAATATTTTATTGTCAAATCAGAAAGATACTGATTCTCATCTGCTGTTGCAGTTTCTCTCTGTCGCTTCTTACGATATCCACGGGACGATATAATGGAGAAGTGCATCATGGCACATATTTCTCTTGAATGATTTTAATATCTACAAATAATATGAGATTGTAGATTTTATTTCTTCAAAACTATATCACAAAGATGTTGATAATGCGGCACAATTTCGAAAAAACTCTAATAGAATCTAATAGAATAAGTATTGATTATTTTATACAGGCCTAGCGTAATAAATCAAAAGAATATTTTCTTCCGAGTAAAATTGCTTTGTTATAGCGCCATCTTCTTCATTTTATCGAATAAAAATTTATTAACTCACTAGGTCGTACGTAAAATAGACGTCTAATGGCCTGAAATTATGAAATCGTAGATTGTTATGAATGATTGGATAAGATCATTTTATTCATTATGGTTAACTTTATTCATTTGCTAAATTTATTATTATTTTATACTCTTTATTTTAACAGTTTAAAGTATTATTCATCCTTTATATTAACTATCCATAAAGTACCGCACAAGAGGAGACGGAGATAATAGGATACACTGTATTTTATATACTAGCAATGCTATAAATATTACTAATATTCCGTTTAACCACTACTGATTGTCGCTTACTACACTGTATTCTATCTCATTCTCTGGCTTCTCGTTTCATCGAGTTTAAAATCGCCGTGATTCTAAAGATTTCATCTCAAAATAGAAATACATTTATTGTGATACAAGCTCCTGCTATACCGGCTGCTATCCGAGGTAAAATGTCTTCATTTATTGTGCTCTTATAACCTTAATGAGAGGTTGTAAAATATAGCTTTAAAATAAATGCATACGGATTCAACAAAAAATAATTATTGAAGTGCAAATTTCTATAACATCGTTGTGATTTGAAATTCTACGAAACTAAAAAGTGACAGACACATAAATTCATCCTATATCTTTAAACGAGCAATGCTTGTATATATATAATTGGGATCTCGGAAACCTCCAACGATTTTCATAAAATTTAGTGTCCAGAGGGTTTCGGGGGAAATAAATCGATCTAGCTAGGATTCATATTTAGAAAATGTTGTTTTGTCCGTGTTTTTAGACAATGAAAAACTGCTACTTCTAATATGAAGTTAATTTTCTTGTAGTGGTTCGCGTCCTGTCTTCGGTCCGACTTTTTTCCTTTTTTTTCAAGTTCCCTTCTTTTGTGAGAAAATTTATTATTTCAAGTCCTTTTTTTAGTATTTTTTTAAAAATACGGAAATTTATATTTAAACTAATTGCACTCACGATTTTTTATTCAAATAACCAGTTTAGTTTTTTCTATTATGTTCCAAAAAATACGATTTCTAAAAAAATACCGAGCAAAGCTCGGTCATCCAGGTACTCACCTATAAAAGAAGCTATTGAAATAAGAAGTTTCTATTTCTGTTTCTATTGGAATAACATTGACTTTCATATTACTTAAGCTTAGAAATAATACAGCTTTATCTAACCATCGTAGCGTGCTACAATTACTTCGCAGTTAAACCGCAAGCGAGATTAATATTTGAATAAAGATTTAGGTGACTGATTTGTCGATTGCTGCAGGTTGTCGCAATGTTTTTATTTTATAAAAATGTGGTGACAAATGAACACGCACCTTACAGTCTATCTGTTGGAAAGCGGCTATACTATAGCCCACGTACCCCTTCAATCAACTTAAAAAAATTACTGCGGATGCGTTGTCGTCTCCGTGGACTAAGATTAATGTGTTGTTGAGATTAATTCCAGCTGCTAAGTTTTACGAACGTATATCGCGACAAAACTCACGACCCCCCATTCTCTCCATCTGGATGGTTGGTGGTCCACCACTGTCCGTTTTATTAGGAGTTTTCTTCCTCTTTGTGGAATCGTTTACCACCGGCGATTTTTGCGGACCAATACTATTTAAGGACTCTTAAGAAAAAAGCTTATATTCCTGTCTAAAAGACCGGCAAAGCACCTGCAATTCCCCTGGTATTGCAATTGTTCGTGGGCGGAGATAGTCACTTACAATCAGGTGAGCCGTATACTCGTTTCCCCACATTTCTATAAAAAAAAACTCAATGCCTTACAATCTCAGGTTGTAGCCGGGATAGGTAGGTATCCCTGATACCTAGGTAGAAAGGGAGTCTTAATAAATTTTAAAACTAGAACTTAGTTCTTAATTTCAAATCCAAAATGGCGGCGTTAAATGATACAGAAAAAAATGCCGTAGTTCCGCAAGTTCAAGTACCAGGCGTCCATAAATTAGAGGAGTTAACATGCAAACAACGTCGAAGACGCGACGAGCCGTTAGGAACCTAGGTAGAAAAGAGTCCTATAAATTTGAATACTAGAACTTAGTCGTAATTTAAAATATAGGTTGACTCACGCTAGGCCGAGTAGGGTCCGAGCCGAGTGTCGGCCGTAGCACGGTCACCGAGTCGGTCCCGTGCCTGAAATTACAAAGACTGACCTCGACCGAGTAATTACCGTTACGCCGTGATGCAGTATACCCGTCCGAGCAAAAATAGTGTTATAACTAGACTACAATCATGTTGAAGTTTGACGATCTGGCATTAGCGGCTATTGCGATCGCTCTGTATGATGAAGAATCTGATAAATCTTCAACTACGTTTCCCGGCCGTCACTCGGTTGCCGCTCGGTATAGCGTGAGTGTGTCCATACAAAATATGTAATATGAGTTGACCGTGCTACGTACGTACGTGCTACGTGTGTAGCGTGGAGTCAACCTTAAATCTCCAAAAGTGGCGTTAACGTTAACGAATACAGAAAAAAATACTGTAGTTTGACCCCGCGATCGCGATCGCAAGTACCAGGCGTCCATAAATTAGAGGAGTTAACATGCGAACCACGTCGAGGACGCGACGCCGTTAGGACCAGGCGGTTACTGACTGTCGCGTAGCTGTCACGGTGAAAGGCAATTTCGATAACGGTGTATTCAGCTATTTATTGACTGTCTTGTTGGTCTAGTGCTCGTAAACGCGAGTCGGGCCAAAAACAATTTTGAGTTTTTCGGTCAAGAAGTTCTCAGTATCAACCCTTAATCAAGTTGACGGTGTTTCACTCCCGTGCCTCGGAAAGCACGTAAAGCCGTTGGTCCTACGCCTGCTTTCTCTCCGGTCGTGTCGGATACCGTCCCATTGGACCTATGGGAGTGAGGCAAAAGAGAGTGCACCTGTACTTGTGCATACGCTCGTGCAGTATAATACTGTCCTGCGCTGATGACTAGTTACCGTCGAGAGTGGCCGACGTGACCGAAACTCGGTCTGGAGGACCTATGATGGATGGATTATTATTTAGCTATACTAAATATATAAAATAGCAGCAGTAGATAACAGTATGTCCACATGTTCAATCTGATGGACCACAAATCCTTGCAAAAGAACACCGATTCCTACCAAGGATGATGCTCGAGGCCAACGCCGTCTCCGGCCATACAGGGGCCCTTATGCACACAAGAATTTGGGGCACTGTTGGAAAGTAAAAAAAAGTGAATGAATTTAGGCTTCACTTGTCTAAAAATAAGAATTGTAACAATTATTTGCTATAAAATCTAATATTTGTGGTTGAAAATTATCATATTAAATAAATCATCTGCCGTTAAATCTTTTGAAGTGTTATTTTTATTAGACGGTACAAAATGATATATTTATCTTATAGATTATAAATACGTAGATAGCCGGAAAAAAAATTAGGCTATAAGCAAGGCGACCGTACAGCCCGACAAAAACGTTTAGATGGCGTCGAAACGCGGAACTAAATATTTTCTACCTAGGAAATATGTCAATGACACTATTTCTACCAACTCGGTAATGTGTTTTTTTATAGGATAGGATGACAAACGAGCGAACAGTCGACCTGATGGTAAGTGGTTGCTGTGGCCCATAGACATCTATCCTCGATTACGAATCAAAATGCAGATGCGTTGTCATCCGTGAGAACTTAGGTGGAGCGCCTCGTTTCCAATAAAAAGGGTCTCCGGTTCTCTACACTCACCATACGAAACACAGCAGCGTTAAGCTAAAAATTGACGCTAGTATTCTGTGAGAGCGTGGTCCTTTCCCGGTTGAGCCGACCCATTCGTGCTACAACTATACTACTAATATAACTATACTACTAATATAACTGTAGCATGGCTCTACCACGTAAGAATATGTGTATCTTGTCACTGCCCAGGGTTGCAAGTCACTAACAACGCCCACGTATTAGTGTAAGCTGTAAGCGAATAAGGCCGATGCCTTTCGTCACGATCGTGACGATAGGGACCACAGAAATCTAAATAATAAGACAATAGATTTCTGTGATAGGGACCCTGGGCACGGGTCCCGTGTGCCCTTATGGTAAAGACGGTACTGCTCGAGGCTATTGATATTAAACAGGTCCAAAGGTTAAAAGGTAATTTAGTAAACCCGACTGCCGACCTTTTTTACCGTCTGGAAAAAATAGGATGTAACATCTGAACAGGGTAGAAGCCTATGGCCCTGATATTTATAGATACAAAAAATAAATACAAATATTTTGAATTATATAAATTAATAACTAAAATCTATCGAAATTCAATTGCTTTACGAACGGCAACAAAACAATAAACTTAGTAGGCATCTCCGACCTTGTCACTTCGCAGGGTCAAAGGTTAGGGTGGATATGATTCGAATTTCCATAGATTTTAATTAATTAATTAATTTAATTCAATCTTTTTGTAAAATATCAGTGCCATAGGCTTCTACTCCGTGTCACATGTTACCATTGAGTTACATGTACTACGTACTAGAGAAGCTATTCCAAACAAAAAATGTGCACTACTCTGTATCCGCACGTGCGCGGGAAACGGTAGTCGTGCATGCGCAGTTGATATTAACGCGCAAAAAATGTCATAATAAATAATTGTTTATTTAGATTTTATTGTTAATCGAGAACATTTATTTAAATTTTTGATTATTTTGCATATGAGCTAATTTAATTATTAGCGCCGCTCCGCACTGCATGAATATCGAAGCCACAATAACAGGTGTACGGATTGCGGTACAGTTAGTTGAACATAGTGAGTGTTCGGAATGCCAAATCTAGTGCGTAGTACATATATATCGATGTGTTACACCCTATTTTTTTCCAGACGATAAAAAAGGTCACCAGTATATTCTATGTCACTGCTACAACTTGACAATTCTAACGATACCCCATATTATGTTAAGATTTATCAAGGCATTTAGGCTAAAGAGCGTGCCAAAGAAATACATAAATACATATATACGCACATACGTACATACATACATATTCTCGAGAAATATTACCTTCTTTCTAGGGCAGTCAAGTAAAAAACATCCTAATTTCAATAGAGAAGGCTGAGTGCTACCATGTGCTTGTGATCCCAAAATTAAGAAAATTAAATCCAAACCTAAGCATACTGCAAGAATTCAAGATACTGTAGGTTCGTTCTGCGTAGATTTGAACAAAAATGAAGCCTTCGTAACTTACGACACCAGGGCGCTTAACATTCCAGTCCACCCGTGACCATAGTTGCCGTATACTGCCCGAAACGTTGGGAATTAAAAACGGTAAAATTCGTATAATTAGTTTTATTCCACAGAACCATTCAACAAAACGTGCTTTGGGACATGTTTTCCAGCTCTAGACACTATAAACTGGCTTTTCTTAACATTGTGTACGAAACCAGGTCTAACAGCATTATCCTTGCTTTCTATGAGCACTGATAAACTGGGCGAGCATAAGTATGATTTCAGGGTGTCCTTGTACCTAAGTGCAAAAATTGCCTCAAATGACTTATTATTTTTCTTTGGATTCCGTCAACGTGCCTCGTTCTTCTGAATTATATTAGTTTACCTAGATACACATATGCGTCTACATATTCTAATTAAATGTTGTTCACAATAATAGGTGTTTGGGATTTATTACTTTGGGTTTAATTAGTATTAAGAGGATACCTTGAAAATTAATCGTATATTTGGAGGCGTGGCTTATTCCTTTGTCGACGGAGCTTATAGACGACTGCGAGAGTGTCAAAATGAAAGTGATGCAACGACTTCATAATACGCAAATTATGATTTAGCTATACCGGTGGCCGGAGGCCCACATACTTAACATGGTAGCGGAGTTAAATATAACACTACCCCAGAAGGGTACCTGCACCTCCGGTGACGGAGTATCCCCCGCTGAGCATCCACGCCCAAGCTACCCGACTCTTCCCGAGCGTAGGTGCTCAGGATGCCCCACGTATTCTGAGTGGCCGTCCGTTATGTGCCCAGCCCAGCGCATATTATAATATATAGCGTATGGCCATATTGCCCTCACGTACCATATTATTACCGAAAGAAACGTTATTACTAGTATTTTCCTAAGAAATCGACTTTCCACTTTATTTTACTTTATTCCTCAGTGACACCGCCCTGGTGGCAAAAACTGTAAAAGGTGGATGCCCTCATTGATTTACTTATGATGAAATAATGTCCTCAAAGCAATTAAGGCTCTATTACTAAAAAAGGTTAATTGATTTTGTACGAGTGTAATTATTGAGAAGCTATAGGCTATTTTGTTTATTTTATTAATTGTTCTTTTATGGAATAAAGGTGACAAACGAGCACACAGTCCACCTGATAGTAAATGGATGCTGTAGCCCATAAACATCTACATTTGTCTTCAATAAAAAATCAAAATGCGGATGCGTTGTCACCCGAGAGGACTAAGATGGATCGTCTCTTTTCCAGTAAAAAGGGTATCCTGTTCTCTACACTCACCATACTAAACACAGCAGCATTAAGCTGCTATTATACGCTGGTATTTAGAGAGCTTGGTCCTTCGAGCCCACCCAATCGTGCTTCAACTATACCAGTAATATAACGGCAGCTTGGCTCTACCACGTAAAAAAATTGAGCTAGCTAGACACTGCAACCCATCTCGTTTCAGTTTCAGTTTTACGAGATGATACGGGGTAGTGGATATTCTTACACCGTAACTATACGGTGAATTGTGTTTTATTTTAGACTTATACGTTATCTTCAGTATTTTGCTCTTTGATATAACATTTATAGTTTAAGAAATTCAGTTCTCATAAGAAAAGAACATTTAATTGTCTGAGAAACACAAGATTGACTTATAATAGCTAAGTGTGTTTACATTGGAACATGTGCTATAGCGACATTATTTAATTATTGAGTTTGACTTAATTCGGAAAATGAATAACACTTTCACGTATTATTTTATCCGTGTGTTGTACAAGCAACCCGTCCTTTGCCTGTCTAGGATCTATAATACGTGGTAGAGCCACGCTGCAGTTATATTATGGTTATAGCAGGAATGAGTCGGTTTGACTGGGGCATGACCACGCTCTCACAGAATACCTACGTAAAATAGCAGCTTAATGCTGCTGTGTTCTGTATATGTTGTGTAGTGTAGAGAACCGCAGGCCCGCTTTACTGGAATCGAGGCATTCCATTTTAGTACTATGGGGTGACAACGCATTTGCATTTTGATTCTTAATCTAGGTTAAATATAGATATCTATAGGCCACAGCGTCCACTTACCATCAGGTGGACTGTGTGCTCGTTTGTCACCCTTATTCTATAAAAAAAATGACGTTATTTGGAATATTTTTAGATAATCAAAGACCACGTATTTTATAAATATTT
>DWHP01000266.1:0-21864 GCA_018247895.1 Parnassius honrathi
TGACGACCTGGTAAGACATGCAGGAAGTTGATGGATGCAGGTGGCTCAGGACCGTGCTTTGTGGCGTACCTTTGGGGAGGCCTATGTCCAGCAGTGGACTTGTGAAGGGCTGTAATGATGATGATGACGATGACTTTACATACTGCATTAATGCTTTACATTTTACATTAATACACGCTACAGTTATATTAGTAGTATAGTTGTAGCACGCATAGGTCAGCTCGACCGGGGAAGGACCACGCTATCACAGAATACCAGCGTAAAGTAGCTTAATGCTGCTTTCATACGGTGAATGTAGAGAACCGGAGACTCTCTTTACTGGAAACGAGGCATTCCATCTTAGTCCTCACGGGTGACAACGCATCCGCGTTTTGATTCTTAATCGAGGATACATGTAGGTGTCTATGGGCCATAGTAACCACATACCATCAGGTGAACTGTATGCTGATTTGTCATCCTATCCTATAAAAAATAAAACAAAAAACACGTGACGACATGATGAAGCGTTACTATTTGTGACTCGAATAAGATGCATAGGCTAATATAAATTTTCGTACAATTGCCCATAGCCGAACATAGGCTTCCCCCGTAGATATCTTCATATGGGGGATATTCACCAAATGAAGGAAGGAATGAATGAGCAAGCGAGTTAGCAACCGTAGTTTTACTTTCATTTTACTCGTTATCAGGAAGACGCTGCTGCCTCCTCCTGATTTGTCTCCCTCTGTCGCCTCCGACGACACCCATGGTGATATGGGTGGTGGATATTCTTACACCGCCATTACACGCTAAGAAATGGCGTTCACTGTATACACATAAGCAATTTTAAAGGGGTTTGTTCGCTTTTGTATGCTTCGTGCCGAGATTACTTCTTGAACTCATAGTTCTAAACCACCTGCGTCATCGATTCGACATCGAAAACCTTTTCATCTAAATAGTTCATCAATTCCTCAAGCAATGCAACCGGCCCTTTGACACTTCCCAGTCAATCAAACCGTAAGGTTATTTCTGTTTTGCTGCAGATATTCTTGATACCAATCTTGATGATATCTCAGGGGATAAGCGCTCCCCGTAAATTTCACAATACGCAAACAACCAGGGTCCGATCCTCACCGAACAACAATTAAATTGTTAATTGCAATTTTAAGTGCTGGTTTATCACCTGTTCTGCATGTTAGAGAAATAAGAAAAATACTATTTCGAAGACATGTGGAGTTCGCCAACACGCATTGGGACAGCGCGGCGGACACTTCTTTGCCCTAAAACCCGCTCCGAAGTGAGAGGAGACATAGTGCCCAGCAGTGGGACGTATATAGGCTGTAACTATATTATTTCTACAGATTTTGCCACCTTATCATATACATATAAAATAGGTAAACTATGACTAGTTACTGTATGGTGGTGATGTTTATAAGTGTATGTGTATGAGTGTGATTAATACAAATTTTCTGTTTTAGCATTCTTAATCGAAACACGCCTTTGACAAAAAGTGGAAAACATTTCAAAGGAGTTCTTTAGAAAAAAAAATGAACGAGGAAAAATGTTCAAAAAATACGCCGTGCTCATTTCTCTTTTACATGAGCTTGAAAGGAAACGCAAAAAAAAAAACCACCAGAAAATTTTGCACAGGCTTGGGTTTTTATTTGCTCCATCGTCGTTTTTGCTCGTTATGCAATTCGGCATCGTAGAAAGCACTTCGCGTGAACCCAATTTATAACAATAAAACCAATTTTGTGGTTATGTCACGATACCGAAGGCCGATTTAACGGATGATTGACTGAATTTATTTCCTTGTAGAAATGGCGTATGACGTAGCATACAATTTGTGTGAATCGTTTTTAAATCTGTGACATATTTTGGTTAGAAGAAATTAGAACACAGATGGATGTTAAAAATTCTATCCATTTTCTTTTATTTTCAAAATAAGTAATTCTTAAAAAGTTTAGTTTCTGAATTCAATTTGCATGTTGGTTAAAAAGTGCTTAACTGCATAAATGTATTCTAAACTCAAACACACATGTTCAACACATTTGGAGGACGAAAGTCACACAAGAAAAAAATCCGAATCGTTATTATTTTTTATCCATATATATAAGTTGTACGCATATCGTATAATGATATACTAAGAAAAAACTCTCAATTTTTTTTTAATAGAAGAGGGAACAAACGAGGATGCGGCTCACCTTATCGTTATTGTTGTTCATTGGCCGCCGCCAATGAACAAATGCAACACCAGGGGAATTGCAAGTATGTTACTGGCCTTTTAAAAAGAAATAAACTCGTTTATTGAAGATCTCTAAGTCGTATCAGTACCGAAAAATCGCTGGTGGTAAACAATTCCACAAAGAAGTCGTGCGAGGATGAGAAAATTATTTAAATTTAAATTTTGAATTGTGACACAATTCTTGTACTTACTTTTTTTATCGGGATGCAAAGTTCTCAGCTGAAGATAGCTTGCTCCTATCGAACGGAGTTTTAGGGACATTTGCCTTAGTTTTCAAACTTGGCATATACTGATTGACGCTCGCAGCGACAGACGTTCGCAGTTCTGATACAGCTGCCCTCCGCCGGTCGCGTGTGATCGTCCGACATTAAGTTAATTTACGACATTAGGTTTTTCTCGGAAGCCTTTTACCAGAAGATAATTGTTAATCATTTTGATTTCTTGCATTTGCATATGATGTTTAAATATTTGGAAACAAGAAACCAAAGATGTAGTTAATGATGTACTAGCTGATTTTTTCTTGCATTTTCTTTTAAATTTAAAACGTTTTCAAGATATATAAAAGTACTAACCATAAGTATTATTTATGATTTTGATTGCATTTTACAGTAAAAACGAAACTGTAAATAGATTATTTTGCGCCACCTTAATAAAATTCTAATTATTCTATTAACATTAAACATTGAAAGTTAAAGAAATTATTTTGTTTATATTCATTATAAAAGGAGAGAAATGAAACTTTCATTCGAAGGGTACTTGTGCCATAGATATGTATAAAAAGAATTTTACATTTAACCGTTACGGGTAAATATACAAAATAAAATGAAGTGACCTCCTCCGAACGGGATCTCGTCTTGTGGCTGCGGGTGGCACAGTAGCCGTGACTTGGTCGAACTCATGAGTAGCCCGAGGTGAGGGGCCAGCTCGAGGAGACAGATTCGCCACTGGGCGAACGCTGGTACTTTCAAATGCAAGTTTTTTCTGGACCTATGCCCTTAGCAGGATGGCCTCGGGTGGGGGAGGGGCAATGCCTAAAGAAAAAGTAAAAATGATGCTGGCACTAGTTTGTGAGTTGCTGTAACCAATAAAATAAAATAATTTTCATCACGATCATGTAAGTTTGTAAGAACGATGACCTCATTGCCTTTATTTTACGGTAAAATATTAAAAAAAAACATACTTAGAGATGTTTGTACACAGCTGGTCAAATTATGACCACAGGCGATGCTCGTACATATACACATATTATATTCTTAAGTTGTCTTGTCACTGTAAATGTGATTAACCAAATCCAAGGCTATTCGAAAAAGTTACTACAATGTCTGACCTCTTTGCAAGCTTTTACCGACACTTTAATTTCCATAAAAATTTCGATTCATCAAATCGACAAAAATCACCAAAAAAGCAAATAGCGTTATAATAATCAAATACCTATACAGATAGCCCACTGAGTTCCGACAGTTCAGACTTTCACATCTATACAGCATAGTAACCGCTCACAAAATTAGATTCTCTGCTGGTGTTAATATAACATGGACATGTTTGATTAGATTTCAGATATAAAATGTTATATCAATTTATGTAGGGATGGCAACATAAAGTTAAAATAAAATCATAGAGAGTTTTAAATCAATAATTGTTAATACAACTTCATTTATTTAATACATTGTATTCCCTCTTAGAGTATTCATAGGCAAGCTATGCATATTATGTATACTCTGAGCATTCCCTATTACAAAAGAATACAAAGTGCAGACTTAATGTCATGAGGTATCATTCTCTACCAGTCAATCCTTTGAGTGGTGAGAATTTCGTTGAATCGGTTAAATCGGTGAACATACATATAAAAACATCCGACGGGTCGACTATATAATAGTAACATCTTGTTTTTGGAATTCGGTTAAAAATTATGTACTAAAAAGGTCATACAAAAATATTTATTATGGACAAATCGAAATATATTTTATACTAATAAAATTTGGCAGAACCTAAGCAGATGTAGCTTTTAAAAAATGCTAGGGGAAAAGTAACGTCACAAGGATTATCACATTTCTTTTATAGAATGAGGGTGACTAACTAACACAGTCCACCTGACGGTATATGGATGCTGTGGCCCATAGACATGTACATTTATCTTCAATTAAGAATCAAAATGCAGTGGTGTTCTGTGAGAGTGTGGTCCCACTCCACTCGAGCCCACCCATTCCTGCTGCAACCACAATATAGCTGCAGCATGGCTCTACCACGTAAAGACAATATCTCAGCAGTGACAAAAAATATTGATGCAGTTTTCGAAGTTGTGTCAGTGCTACCATCTTATAAATGTGTTATGGCGGACGGCATCACTCAAAGACTACCTACATAAAAATTATAGAGTTTAAAAGCTTTCAAGAAAAACTTTAAAATCCATCACAGCGTAGAATACTCTATGACCCTCTTGCATTTCACTCTCGTCACATTTTTGCAAATCATCTTACAAGCATGACCGTCACTCGCAACAAGATGATTTGTTGAAATGCCCGTAGACAGGCTACAGCGATTCAATCCACAAGAGACGTAATCAAGAATGTACGTAGAATGTATGTAGAATACCTTCACAATGATTTCTCGCTATTTATTAACATTCACTCCGGATCTATTTAAATTTCTATCTTACAACACAATTTAAATGTTTGAAGCGAAAGTTAACATGTAAGGCATGATGTTTATTAAGATTTTAACCTATGATTTTGACATCTGAATCTTTATAATTATTCGTATCACCCATGGCCTAAGAGAATCGATTATAGTAAAATCTAACTTCTCTATGTACGATTGTCCATAGATCAAGGACTATGTAGTGGCCCGAATTAGTTTTCAATCTTTTACATAGGTTTGTTTAAGATAAGAGTGGAAAGACGTGTTCTAATCAACTCGTAAAGTATTTTGAGCATCCATTTTGCACTGTAGGTCGGTTGGGATTAGTGTCAGAACTACATAAAAGCTAAAATAACTATGGGGTATAGATTTAAAAGACAATGTTTACTATTGTATGAATGAGATCTTTATTCCATGGCAGAATTGTGATAGTTATAATGTTATTGAGGGTAGTGGCAGCCTAAGATTGTCCTCTACCGCATATCATTTTATAGGTATCGTAAGAGGCGACAGAGGTAAACAAAGCAGGAAAACAACCAATCTGTTACAAAACCAAACACAAATAACCCTCTATGAGGCAACCTATGTTCAGCAGTAGGCTTTGATAACTTTTAATGAATGGATGAATAAATGAAAACTATAATTCGGTTATTGAAATTAATCATTACTATAGCCCATTACAAGTCCACTACCGAACATAGGCCTCCACCGAGGATTACCACAAACCACGGTCCTGAGCCATTTGCTTACCGGTACAAGGCTGACACACTCGTGAGCCTTTTTTTGACTGAAATTAATGTAAATGTGTAATTGGCAATTTAGTATTCAAATTAATTTTAATAGTTTAATGCGCTTATAATGACATCTTGATACGTGGCAGAGCCCCGCTGCAGCTGTGCTTATAGCACGTGTAGTATATATTATGCTTGCAGCACGAATAGTTCGGCTCGACCGCGGGATGACCACGCTCTCACAAAATCCCAGCGTAAAATAGTAGCTTAATGCTGCTGTGTTTCGTTTGGTGAGTGTAGAGAACCGGAGACTCGTTTTACTGCCTTCTACATCTTAGTCCCCACTGGTGACAACACATCTGTATTTTGATTCGTAATCGAGGATAGATGTAGATGTCTATGGGCTACAGCATCCACTTACCATCAGGCGAACTGTTTGCTTGTTTGCCACCATTATTCTATTAAAAAAATCCTGTTGACTAGTTACAACTATGTTTGCGAAAACAATTAACTAACTTACTCATAAATATTAGCGCTAACACTTCTAAACGTTGTAGTTACCTTGTAAGGATATATAATTAAACACAAGAAAAACAAATTCAAAAATTCTGGCAGAAAATCAGGCAGAAAACCAAATAATAATTGGACTATTATAATATACCAGCAGAATTTATTTTAGTGTGAACATTTCTATATACAACTACAAAGCTTATTCTATACCATCATCGTATATTATTCCATTTTATCTCCTTATTTATGTATCACTACCGCTGTTATGGGTTTTGCCGAAGATAAAAAAGACATTCAAACAGCATATCAAATCCGGAAGGCAACTGAAATAGTCGGGACTAAAGCAATAAGCAACAGTCTTGCGACAGTTTGGACACGACTTTTCGATTTCCTACAAAACTAACAAAAAGACGGAAGCGCAAACATCACAAGCCATCTGATTGAATAACGGTATTGCAAAAAAGAAATAATCATTATTCGTGAGCGCTGGCTCTGTTCACAGAGAACTACTCGTGTTGTTACTACAAAGTAATTTTTTTTACTTATTATGAGCTAGTGCTTAACCACAATCCGACCTAGTGGTGGTGGTGATGAAACCCCAGATGGTAAAGCACACCGTCCTAGCGCAACAAAAGCCGGACTGCAAGACAGACGCCGGAAAATGATGCCACTTCTTTGCTGTACCACTTTGCTCTTTAAATTTAAATTATTAGCTTTAACATTTATAAATAAGTTTATTTAAAGCTTTTATCGTAATAAATAGACTATGTGTTTTTATGGTGTAGATAAATATTAAATATAATTAAAAATCACGCTAACACATAGTTTTTAATAGCATATGTTATTATCAAAAGGATTTTAATGTAAACATTTTGTATCGCTAGCGCAGGGACTTAGCCCTCGCTGTAAATTTCATAGAATGCGAGCAAACCGTGTTCGATCCCTGCCGGCACCAATGAAATTGTTAATTGCAATTTTAAGTGCTAGTTTATCATGTGTACGGCGATGAAGGAAAACATCGTGAGGAAACCTGCAGGTCATTGGAGCAGCGCGGCGGACATTTATTTGCCCTAAAACCCTCTCAGAAATGAGAGCCGGCGTGTGTCTAGCAATGCGACTTATGTAGCCTGTGACTTTACTTTTGAATTGTTACTTTCGTAATATTCAAATCACAAAGGACACAAAAAGAATACAACCAACGGACGCCTGCAACAAACTTCAAAGAACAACTGAAAACTGAGTGGAAACGTCTCATTCACGGCTCTTGTATTTTACGGACGGGAACCGAACATTGGGCCGACAAATGTTTGCCAGTTTAAATATCTGAGAGGTTTGTAATAACCCAGATGGACTTTTAATTGAATTCTAATTTCGAACCCGCGGCTCTGCAGTACTTAACCAGAGCCTAATTAAGCCCTAATTATGTATTGAAGCCTGGATCGATCAATTCACGTGGTGAGCTATATTAATTAGACATACAATAATTTCTTGTATAGCTCATTCGGTTTAAGAGCGTTAGGATTACGATAAAAAACCGAGCTAAAACAGAGTTTTGCTATATCATACGTGTATTTCTGTTAAACGTGTAACATAATCTATATAAACTTTATAAAAATTCCGATACCGTATAAAAGTCTTGAACACTAGCGGACAATATTTCTGCATAAGGCATATTTCGTGTAACAAAACTGCTGACAAAAGACAAAAGCATTTTGTCTGACCATCGATTTTATGTTAAAGTATTAAATGTAGAACGTTTAATATGTTTATTTTTTAATGGATAAACAAAATTTGTGTCACTTCGTATTATAATAAAAACGTATTTAGTAAGCGAACGTATTTTGGTATATAGTAATTAAATAAATTCAGATTTTAGAATTTTTAAATTATTACAATTTTTGCGATAATCTATGTAAGGGAAAAAGAAACTTTTTTCAATATAGATTGTAAATAATACTTATTGAGTTTTTTTTTTAATTAACCACTGTTTCTGTCCTGGAAGGAGCCTGTAAGAAACCAAGCGCGACTTTATTTTTGAAAAAAAAAAGACATAATATGCCAACTATCATATATTTTAAACAATTAAAAACCCAAAACAAATTAAAAACAGATTGGTAGTGATCACCCCATTCCCAGGGGCTATTATCATCCATAAATTCCTTAATATTATAATAATACTTATACAAACTTTGTGTATGAAATAAGCTAGGTACTTTAATAAATACTTAGCAGAATTTCACAAAATTGTAAACACATTTAAACTATTTAAACGCAAATTAATTTTTAGCTTGAAATAATAACTTACATCCCAAAAATCAGTTAAGTATATTAAGCCACTTCAATCAAAGTGCACAATCACTATGCAAACGAAGTAACAAGCATTTTAATCTCAACCCATCAAACTCTAAAATACCAGTCAGCTAACGTGATAGCTAACAATATGGCGCAAGAGTTCACAGCAAAGCAACAGTCTCGTGAGAATCGCTTCTATTTAATGGATGTGGCGCATCACGTCTGCCCATGCTATATACATTGCACGGAGAGAGACCGTAATTTTATTTATGCATTTTTGTCCACGTTTGTTGCTAGTGACAAATCATCTCTTATCACTAGCTAAGTATGGACAAAAATGATGATACATTACTCTTGTCGATAGTGAACAAAAATATTTAAAAAGAAAAAAGTCTTTTGTATTTACATACAAATACATACATAATCTTTCCCGCCTATCACCCAGAAGGGTAGGCAGACATTAGACGTTAAGAGTCGAGAACAGCTTCCAAGCTAGCACACGGAGCGTTGGCCGCTTCCCGAGCCGAGCACCTTGCCCGGCGGATAATCTCGCTTTTTCCTTCCACGGCCAGATAGAAATCTGTGGGCTATACAAATACAGTAGAGCGTTGATTATCCGAATTAATTGGGGGACATAGATGTTCGAAAAATCGGTTTGTTCGGATAACCGTACTGTGTAATTGTATTCACCAATATACTGATAAAAACATACTTATAATATGTAATATAAATTTTATTATAGTATAATTTTTATACGTGGTAGAGCCATGCTGCAGTTATATTAGAAGTATAGTTGTCGACACGAATGGGTCGGTTCGACCGGGGAGGGACCACTCTCTCACAGAATACCAGCGTAAAATAGTAGCTTGATGCTGTTCTGTTTCATATGGTGAGTGTAGAGAACCGGAGACCCTTTTTACTGGAAAAGAGGCATTCCATCATAGTCCTCACGGGCGACAATGCGTCTGCATTTTAATTCGTAATTGAGGATAGATACAGATGACTATGGGCCACAGCAACCACTTACCATCAGGTGGACTGTGTGCTCGTTTAGTCACCCTATCCTATAAAAGAAAACAAGCTAGAGCAGTGATACGATTATTTACTTTAGTCCAAGTGCCGCTAATTCTCGACGCGAGGTAAGAGTTTTTCTTGGCACAGCCTTCCAATTAGTCCAGTTTCGTCAGAATTGTAAACGTTTTCTAAAACATAATTCTCTTGTTTCAATACGTCGCTATGTAGATAACTTGGTAGCAGATTCGCCTTTCTCTAATCGTTTGTCAATCTTGTATTTATATATTACCGGTACGGAACGTAGGCCAACACGGGACACTGCGCGGAGTAGCAAGAAGTTGGCCGCATCCCAATGAGGTGCCGAGGACCGAGGTAGTAGTTCGGTTAAGCGGTCATTCGGTTAATCGACGTTCTACTTACTGTACTTGTTTCGAAGGTGACCCGTGGCTCCGCAGCCAAATGCATGCTCCGCCCCTAAGCTGATAAAAGGAGAACGAAAAAAAATTGTACTTGCTACTTCGATCAAGACGTTCGATCAAGATCAGAGCCATGGTAGCTCAGATGGTTAACGCTCGCTGTAAATATCACAGAACGCGAGTAACCCGGGTTCGATCTCCACCGGCACCAATGAAATTGTTTTTTATAATATTTGCAATTTTAAGTGCTGATTTACCACGTGCTCGGCGGTGAAGGAAAACATCGTGAGGAAACCTGCGTGTCTGAGGAAAAAGAAAGAAAATATTTCGAAGACATGTGAAATTTACCAACACGCATTGGGGCAACGCGGCGGACACTTCCTTGCCCTAATACCCTCTCAGCAATGAGGGGAGGCCTGTGCCCAGCAGTGGGACGTATATATAGGCTGTAACTTTACTTCGATCAATAACTAGACTTGGTAATTCACATTGTAATATACAGTGTAAGATAGTATTGATAAACACGTTACACAAAATCGGTACACATGAACTATCTAGTCTTTCGTTTGTAAATCATTCCATTTTCTAAACCGTGCGAGTCTAAATTGCGGCCAGTTCGTCACTTTCAGATAAGCGTTTTAATTAACTTTTCACAATTTATATCTCTGTTAGAAGCGCTTGTTAATAGGGAGCGTGATTGCCAATAAACAAGGAGGTCCGACCGATCACGAGCCTTTCGCTGTATGTACTACCTAGTTAGCAGCTACGCGTATATTGCTCTAGCTTGTTTAACTGAGATGACTAACTTTTACCATTTTTCTATGGTTTTTGTTTACGATGTATAGCTATAGTAAATCGTTTTTATGGACCATAATAACCGTGGGTACTATAGGACTGGGCGTGTGCCTTAAATTGTGTAAAACACGGACCACCGAGTTCATTTTCTCAGTTTCATTTTGTCAGTGTCAACACTATTTCAATGATAGGTATATGAGAAAGTTGTTGACGGGTATGTTTATCTGGGACAAGTAGTCCGACTAGGTAAGTCCAACTTCGACCGAAAGGTCAATCGAAGAATTCAACCCGACTGGGCAGTGTTCGGGAGATTACGACACATCTTCTCGTCAGGCATACCTCAAAACCTTAAAACTAGATTGTACAATCAGTGCGTGTTGCCAGTGATGACTTATGGATTTGTGACGTGATCCTTCACTGCTGGCCGTATGAGGACGCTCAAGGACGCGAGCTATGGGAGAGGGCTATGCTTGGAGTTTCTCTGCGTGATAAACTTAGGAATAAGGGTATCCGCAGTAGCGACCGACATAGCCCAACAGATTAGTAAGCTGAAGTAGTAACTGGCTGGTCACATAGCTCAAAGAACCGTCAATCAATGGAGAAGAAAGGTTCTCGAGTGGCAGCCTCATACCAGCAGGGCGTCCCCCCACTAGATGGAGTGACGACCTGCAAGACATGAAGGAAGTCGATGGATGTAGGTGGGTTAGGAACGGGCCTTGTGGCACTCCGTGGTGGAGGCATATGTTCAGCAGTGACTTGTGAAGGGTTGTAACGATGGTGACAATGATGATGATGATATGAAAAAACGCATTGGAACGTCGTGCTTATCTGAATGTTCTCTTTTCCGAAGCCATTCAAAAATAGGATAGGGCCCGGAGAACGTACCTATGTCTGTATATTCCATCCATCCATTACAGTCTATAAAGTCCACTGCTGAACAGAGACCTCTCTCATAGATTTGGGGAGTTTGGCCACAATCGCCACGTTCGGCAAGCGGGTTGGCAGCTGCAGTTTTTTATTATATTGAGTTGTCATCTTGAAGATGCTGCTGCTCCCCTACCGTTTCATTTTCGCTTTGTAACCACTTGCGACACCCTCGGAACGATACGGGCTGGTGGATGTTCTCACACGGCCACTGCACGGTTAAGTCTGTCTCTGTACCACTTTAATAAAACGTTTTGGTGAATTGTCGAGAAGTTCGAATCGACTAAGCAGCGTTAAATCATCATGATCATCGTATAGATATGGCCGATAGACACGATACCCCTCAACCCTTATTATTATTTACCGATTTATCTTTTATATTACTATTCGTATTCCAACTTGATATTACCTCTCAATAACCGCATTACGCCGGGTTAAAGACACGACGTAATCACCGGAAGTAGTCATGTTAAGTATATCTATTTATAGCCATGGTAATTGTTTTGATTGAAGCCTATTATAACAAGACAAGCTAAAATCCATGCATTAATGTGACGAGGCGCCTGCGCTGGTCTTAATCTATGAATAGAATATGCATATTGAAAAATAATTAACTAATTACATGTTCATACTTGATTTACTACTAACATGCAGTTCCAAATTAGCCTTACATCAGAAAGTTTGTGTTAAAGACGCTTTTCCTTTAAAAACGCCTATTAAAAGAGCCAACCGTCTGAAACAACTGGCACTATACAATTACAATCTCTATAAAACATGTAACAAAATCCCCCTGCTTCCCGTTAAGTGCGCTATCAGAATCAGTATACAAACGTATAGAATTGTTTTTCTTCAGAAAACTAGATCATTAAAATTTTTACTTAATTAAAATAAATTTTGTATTTGCATATTGTATGTGGTTTTATTACGTCTAACCGACCCGAGCATCGGAACCACATGCAATTTGCATTTTTTTTATTTTAAAATTGAGTTTTTTTAATGATCAAAATTAAAAAAAAAATTCTATACGTTTGCATAATAATGCTGATAACTCACTTAACACACTTGACGTGTCTTGGTTTCCACAGGGTTTTGGTTTCATGTAAAACATAAAAAATAATTTCTGTTTGTTCGTATTTAATGCGCTGCCATACCGTTCATCAGATTACGATAAAACCTTGTCAATATATTGCTTGCACTTCCGCGAAGGTTATAGGCTTAATTGGAACCGGTAGGTGGCGCTGTTGTAGAATCTAGATATCAAACGTGCGAAGCCGTGGCACATCGCTAGTTGTATATAAAATCAATCTCTGTCCGTTAGTCCCACTAAAACTTGAAAACGGTTCGACCGATTAGATGAAAATTTTTGTGTGCGTTCGAGGAGGTCCCCGGATAGGCTAGATTCACAATTGGACCCGATAGGTGGCGTTGTTGTCGAGATTCAGAAATCACCCGTGCGGAGCCGGGGCGAATCACTAGTGTTATTAAAAATATAACAGCGTCATTATCTTTGATATTTTTATTAGTCTATTGCTGGAGATATCATGTCTCTTTCAAGTTGAAACAATTTTCTGTTACCATAATATATTTAATACTACATGTGACTAATTATAAGCCGAATAACTGACCGTGTAGTGGCATCCACCAGCCCTACTGTACCGTGGAAGTTGTAAGAAGTGGTAAAGGGAAAATAAACCAGAAGACGGACAGCAGCGTCTTGCCAACTCGCTTGATTTTAGCAGCGTTTTTATTTTCAATCCAATCCAAACATGGCAACTACGGCAAATTTTTAGTCCGTAGATCAGACCAAACATTAAAAAAATAGATTAAAAAAATTCATATCCGAAAACTGAAGGTAGCCGGGCGAGCTAACATTGGGACGTCAAAAATCTGAGTTCCCCTGTGACCGAAACGTTGGGAATTAAAAATAAGTTAATTAAACGCGATAAAATCAATATAAGTGGTCTTATTCAATGTGCAGTGTTCTCGTAAATTTAAGAAGTCATTATATGCATTTTATACTAAATGCCTATTTCGCTATCTACCGGAGGCCATGAGATCTTTCTGGTACTTTTCGCAGTCCTCTCTTACGACACTCGGATTCGATATCGTTTCTACTAGATGGCAAACGGCACTATTAGTTACTTATCAGTGTTACTAAATACATTATATTTTTTTGAAAAGGAGTCTGTACCAACTTTTTTTCGTGCCAAGCTCGTTTGCATACTTAGTTAGTGAGAGCACCCTGCAAACTGACGGACGAGGTAACCTGTTGACCAATCACCTAAATATTCTGGACCCTTACCAATAACTATGCAGTCTGACAACGGGACAAAAAAACTAGTCTACCGTAGTGAGTGCGTCTCATCCGCTTTTCCAAGAATGCGACTTACAATTTTGTGTAGGTGCAATAGTGACGGATTCTTGGAAATATACCACCGGAAATTAACCAAAGGAAACATACCATTGGAAATATACTAAATTTATAAAAAAAATAAAAATAAACACAGTTTCAAACCTTGCGTCATAATTTTAAAATTTATTTTACAACAAGTAAACTTCCACATTCTTTGCATTCTTTGCCGCGCTTACTTTGATTTTATATCATATAGAGACTGAACAATTTAAGCATTTAAAGTCATCCGTAGCAACAAAATAAAGGGAATTCGTTTTTAATACCATTCAAAAGATACGTGTTGACGGGGTCCATTTCAGATTTGCACTCGCGAGTGATAGCGAGCTAAATGTGTATCGATAGTCAAGTAGCCGGTTGTAGATGCATTTAATACAATTCAACGAGAGGTCAATGACATCAGTCTAGTCGTTACTGAATTATAAGATAATTAATATCTTGCTATCGGCAGCTATTAATCAATGTAAGCTGAATAGCTTACGGTTTACAAACTTTATTTCTCAATCGAAAAATTGCTTGGTAACATCTGTGCTTGATTTTTCGTGTATACTTTATTCTTCAAATAACTCTGATGCCCGTACTCAAAGATAATCTCATGTGAAGCTCTAATTGTAGAGCTTACCTTAAACTTCGCAATGTCAGAATTTGAGACTAAATCAAGTTATGTTTGCCAAACTTTAATATTTATCTCATGACAAGTTTGTATTTAACTCTTGATTGTCTCTGAATACTTTCCTGAATCTTGATAAAAATAAAATGAAACTATAAAATTTTTTAAGCAATCAAATATTTTTGTATACGTAATATATACGTATACACATCTCTAGTTTTAAGTTAACGACCTTCTCACTAACACTCACATAAACATCTTTCGTTTCTTTCACATTCATTATGTCTTTGCATAAATGCTGGTCAGTTAAGAGTACTCTTAACTAACCCCTTATTTAATATATAGCCAATTTGGTAGATGAACTTTTTTTTGCCAATAGTGCCACTCCTTACTGAAGCATAAATTTGCTTTGTAACTCTCTCCTCATTCATTCTTTCTAGATGTCCAAACCATCGAAAACAATCCTTTCTTAATAATTATTGTCACAATAATTTCTTCATGGCAAATATGGGGAATATTTACGAGGCAAATTACGAGTGAGTGATATCACTGCAGTAAAAGAATACCATATTAAATGATCAGTTAGGGTTACAAACTTGACCGCAATTGTTCACGTTAGATACGTTCTTAAATTTCACTACCAAACTTTGAGTTTGTTGACATTCGAGGGCTGCAACGCTCTATATCTACAGATCTGCTTACGAAACTGTGGAAGACTCAAATCGTTCCGCTTTTCATGTTTATTAACAATACCGCTGTTTAAATACATCGATATTTGAAAATGGTAAAACAACAATGTTCTTCGATAACTTTTTGTTTTCACGGTAACTGTTTATATAATATCATATCGTAAAAAACAAGTTAGTGGTCCATCTGATGTTAAGCGGCTACTGTAGCGCCTCGCTGCCCGTATTTACACTGACTTTCCTACCCTTCAAGCTAGAAAGAGACTAGAGAGTCGTACTAATTCAGACGCCTAAGTAGAAACGTAAGTTTAGCTCTTTGTGTAAAACACAGAGTACTGGCGTAATATACCAGTTTAATATAAAACCTTAAAGTATGTAGAATATAATATGTATAGTAAATATGATCTTTCGTATAGTGTATGTAGCGAATCAGAGCCAATTTTTACTTTAAACGAGACATTCTATCTTAGTTTTTACACATCTCTTACATTCTCTTAAATTCACCATACGAAACGCAGCAGTATTAAGCTTGATTTTTTGCCGACCCATTCGTGCTACAACCATAATGATATAGCTGCAGCGTGGGTGTACCACGTATATTTCAAAACAAATGTTAATTACAACAAGATTAAGACCTTGTAGCATAGGAGCTTAGTTAATTTTTATATAAATAGTTATATTATAGACTTTCGCCTAAAATAAACTGAGATTTAAGGGTTACTTTATAGGTTCTAAATTTAAAAGTCAACTATCGAAATAAATTTGGTCCAAAACATTACATTAATAAAAAGACATCCACGGTTGACCCCATTTTTCATTCCACTAAACTAATAATGACCCAATAAACATCCCGTTATTTCGTGTGAAGGATGCAATTTATACGTGAGCTGACTCTCCGACAAAACTATCAATTATTATTGCATACGTGGCTCTATTGTCACGCGCCGAGTTGTTATTCCCAAAAGGTTCCACTTATTCTATTCGAAAGTGCTGCAATTGAGAACGATGCAAATAATACGAATGATACGTACTTTCGTAGCAAAATACATAGTACGAGTAGTTATAAAATAGGTGGGCATGTGCTCGTACTGTTTCGGAACTGAAGTCGTTGTTGGGCTTTTTGAAATATCCTTTGTGTTGAAATGATTTATACGTCGCATCTGCAAAATCTGTTTCAGTATAGATTTAATTTTCTTCATGTTTTGATACGGCATGAATGAACGAACGAACCTGCCATTAATTTGCTTTGACACTCTGGGTTGACTGACAGACAATGCCACATGGCATTAAGTCCGCCGTATGTACTCTTTACTTTAAGGTGGTACATTTAAATTTATAAATAAAAATAAATAAATAACATAAATACGTAAAGCTAATAGACTTACTAGTAGGTATCATAAACGGATATTATTTAAGAAATAAATAAGAACAATTACAAATATGTGTGATATATAAGTTACGTATTTATATATCACATATTGTTGTGATATATAAGTGCATAACATAAGCCATTTTGGTCATTATTGAGACAAAAGCTGGCACAAATATTCCATTTTGTTTGGTAAAAGTTTATATGATTAATGTATAAAAATTTTATAAAAATTGAACTAAAAGTTCATCGGATAGCAAGTGGCTGCTGCAGTCACGCTGTAGATATATTATGGTTGCAGCACGAATAGGTTGGCTCGACCGGGGAACGACCACGCTCTCACAGAACACCAGCGTAAAATAGCAACTTATTGGTACTTTGTTTCGTATAGCGAGTGTAAAGAACCGGATACCCGTTTTACTGGAAACGAGGCATTCCATCTTAGTCCACACAGGTGACAACACATCTGCGTTTTAATTCTTAATCGAGGATAAATGTAGATGTCTATGGACCACAGCATTCACTCACCATCAGGTGGACCGTGTGCTCGTTTGTCACCCTTATTCTATAAAAAAGATCACGGACACCTGCAATCTTTTTTTAAACAAAGAAAGCTAAAGATGCGTGGTCAGCAATTAAGTCTAATATGTGATGCCTTTTAATCTGTAACTAAGCTGGCTCTCTATATCCTTCAAGGTGGAACACTGCTCGCTGTCGTTTGGAGGCAGAAATAAAAAAGACGATACCTATCGAGCTGGACAATTAGGTAGAAAATAAGTCGCCTATTACAGCCTATAAAAGCCCACTGCTCTCCAGGTCTCCCTCATAGATTGCCTCACGGTGGGATTTAGCCAAGGTTGCCACGCTTGACAAGGTGGTTGGCAACCGCAGGTTCAATTATTTTGATTTGTTGTCAGGACGATGCTGCTGCCCGTCTCTTTTTATTTTTACTCTGTGAGACTCTTCCGACACCCTGGGGACGATATGGGGCAGTGGATGTTCTTACGCTACCACTATATGGTACAAAAAAGTACCAAACAGTTATTAAAATGTAAATTAGTTACTGTGTTCGAAACAGAAACTTGATATTAAATTCGGCATTAAAATTGAATCTAGCTTCTTTTAGCGCCTTTCATTTTGCGAATCTAAGCTGGTGATTTGTATTGCTTTCAGACTTTGCTTTCAGACTATTTAACTTTGACTGATTTTTTATTTAGCTTAAGACTTGTGTGCTTTCAACTACGCCTTAATACTGAGATATCGACATGATAAATTATGTCGACATTATGTTAATAATCAAGAGCAAAGCACTGTCAATTACTTGACTATATTCATCATAACTTTTGTTTCCTCTCCTCATATCATCTTCTGCCTATAGTATTTAAGTAATGGTGTAATTATTTCTACCGAATGTGAAATAAACACTTCAACATCTTAATAACAAATTCTATCTGGCTCTAATATATGTAATAAAAGTAAAAAATTGTTTTATGAGATACCTTGCATCCGTGTATAGTATACTTATAGAAATTTAATAATAAACAAATTAAAACTTATAGCACTCATCTATAGTGTACACTAAACTGTTGCACGATACGTTCAGTTCGATGTTTTTAATTAACCTCAAATTTTATCGGTTAACAAAGCATCATTGTGTATATCTCTGATGCCATAATATTTTATTACTCTACTGGATTTTTAAGTTCATAGTTCGTTCGTAAAAAGTCATAAAACTGCAGCTTATTCCGTCAGTATAAAAACCAATATTACTTTATGATTGTCTAAAGGTTCAAGTGTGCAACGACCTTTGAACTGCAGTGATATAACCTACCCATTGTTTAAATTACTAATCACTGTTATACTTCAAGATTTTCTTTCAATTTTAAGAAGTATAGACTTGTATTCTTATTTTTTGATAGATGTTTGTTGTGATGTGTTTTACATCTGTTAGTCATGATTGAGACATCGTAAAAGACACGCATTTTCCATATACGCCTATTTCAATTATGGTTGGTACATGTACAGTTGTGCATACTTAATTCGACATACAAATTGCATATCATTCAAACCACAGCTGTGTTCAAGATTTTAAAGTCGTACTTCCCCACAGCTACTAATGGAGTACGGCCAAATCATTCGTGATTTGCTACATCAACATCGTTAAGGAAACATTTCTCAAAGTGTTATGTGCATGAATAAAAGAAATAATGCAGCCGGCATACAATTAAGTCTACTTATCATGCTCTTGGTACGTTATCAATCAATGTTCATAGCAGGGGCCTTGTTCACCAGTGTAGTTGCTTGCAATTTGTTACAATGAATATGGAACACATTATTTCAAATTACTAAAAACGTGAATACATGACATAAAAGGAAACAACGTAACATAGAGAAAGGAATATAAAAGAGAATAACAACTTCTTTGAATGCCAACCTCACCTACACACTGACTTACTCACGAGCGTCACTTCTTTCTTCCTAAACCCATAAGGGTCGCTTTTGCACATGAGATATTTCCGTTTGAGGAAAAATTTGACATTATAGCCACTTTAAGCAGGGGTTTTATCGATTACAGCACCAGACATCTTGCATATTTGTTACTGTTCTCCGTCTACTAGGTGTTTTAAATTTGACTGAAATGGAATGGTTATACTGCCACCTGTCAGAAGCCTTAAGATCTTTATAGGATTTTCCTCAACTCCTACGGACGACACATGATTGGACTTCTTTCTTTGAATTTAGTTGCAAGTGTCCATAAGCCAAAGAAGCCGGCTACCTTAAGTCGGACTGTTGAGCTCGTTCAATTACGTTGATTTAATCTGGTTGACAAAAAAATTCTTTTATCAAAAATTTACATGATAATAATATAATCAAGTAGCTTTCGATGTAAAAACATATAACAATAGATTCTACTGAATTATGTTTATGTTTATAGCACTCTACGAAAAACTGCCTTCTGTAGCTGTAAATCAAGCGAAACTAAACGACAATTCGGTCAAACCACCTACCTGAACGGAGCTACAATATGCATAGCGAACAATATTTGTCATAAGAAGTCTCCGATCGATGGGTAATGCGATATCGTATATTATACATTGGTTACGGATCGTGAACTCTATTCCGCATTTGGTGCTACTTGCATATGTAAAATAAATAGGCGTGTGAATATTCAACTTAAATTTCACTGCATTTACACGTTTTACAAACGAAATAGCAGTATTTTCTTCAGAGTTAGCATTTGGTGGTAAAAAGCATATGCTGCCCATGAATACCTGCAACTAAGTTGAAACAAAGAAGCCAAAAGATGTATTTTCACTCCAGGGGCTTAAGATGAAATGTTTCGCAGCATATACTTTACTGGCTCTTACTGACTCCTTAAAACTGGAACACTGCAGTGAGTGAACTAACTTCGACTTGGCAGTAAGAGAATGATATTTAACAACGCAGTCGGATTGCAAGACAAGAAGGATAAGACTGATCTCATTAGTGCATAGGTTACAGCTAAACCTAAGTCTACCTGATAGGCGTATATCATAGATACGTACACGGTTACGCAATCTACATCGCAAGCTAGCAACTGGAACTACTATTTTTACTGCTGTTTTTAGTACGTAGTACTTTTTTAAACATTGTTACCACTCTAGGATTTTCTCCATAATTGTAAAAGGCTAGTAAAATACATAACGTATACATTAACAAACACCCAGATATAGAACTATTATACATGTAACAAAAACCCTGTGGTTCCAATTAACTGTTTTCAGAATCAGTATTCAAGCGTATAGAAATTATTTTTTTTTAAAAACTCGACCATATTTTTTTAAATTGAATTAAAAAAATATTATATGCAATTTTTTATTTAATTAAAAAAATATTTGCAAATTGTATGTGTTTTTTTTTCCTCTAACTCACACGAGTATCGGTAATGCGGAGTCTTTGACAATTCTAAAATGTGTTTTTTTTATTCTACACGCTTGAATACTGATTCTGATAACGCATTTAATGGGTACCACAGGTTTATTGTTACATGTTGTATACAGCGTCCTAGCCACTGCGACACCGAGCAGTTGTCACTAATCGATAACAGGTCTCTTGAGCTTATGAATTCTGTGGTACGACGTCCGTGGGCATCGCTCGTACCGACTGATGGAGGAAGGGTAGAATATATGTCGAAAATATATATTACATTTTACTAGCCAGCCAGGCAGGCTTTCCGACGAAATTTAGTCCTATAAAAAGTCTTTAAATACGCAATAAAAATATTGAGGGTTACTTATTGAGATAAACACTATCCTATCTCTCAAAATCAAAATTTCGTTGAAATCAGTTCAATAGCTTAGGAGTTCATCGCAGAAAGACAATGTGACACGTAATTTTTATATATAAAGTCTAGAGAGAAAAAAAATACAATAAGCGTATAACTTAGTGGTAAAAGAGAGTTTTATATAATCTAATCTCTGATCTTTCACATGTAGTTTACTCGTCATATCACACAGATATAGACGAGGTCTATATTTGTTCTCTAAGGTTAGGAAAAATACACAAAGTTCACAGTTTTAAACAGTACTCTGTGGTCACCATGATCGAAATCTTCCAGTGATCCTTTCTTCCTTAACTGATTTTAGGTATTGCACACTAGGAATTGATCCTGAATCGTAAAGACGTTTACGTATATATATTGCACCCAAATAAGTAATAATTATAAGGATACCGTACCAATACAAGATCCGTGCGGGAATCGAATCCAAAGCAGCCTTGCCACACACTGAGCCGTCAATTTATTTCAGTTAAGCCAATATTTGTGCAAACAAATGATTGGATTTCGAGTTAAGATATATTGCGAGTGTTTTTATCTTCCTTCGTCTTAGATTTCACCTTCTACTATGCATCCAGGCCAAGCTTTTCTTTGATAGTATCGCTTAGTCAAGCCATCTGATACGAGCTGCACTGACGACTGGTGACCTAATGATTTGCTCGGTCAGCCTTTAATATCTTTTACGAACATATCAATAATACGACAAAAGCGGACCCGAGCTACGTACCAACATTCGTAAATTAAAATAATAGAAAGTTAAGTGATGTTCTAGTACAATTATTTTTAATTATCTATAACGTATGTGCTAACCAGGCCCGTATTGTAATTATTAACTTAATATCACGGTATAAAATGTTTGTCTAAGATGCCAGGAAGAAAATCTTACATATTAAGTAGGTTCATTAAATGAAATTATATATATATATATATA